>VDFB02286403.1:0-31986 GCA_007258455.2 Sequoia sempervirens
TTTGAACTTGTAGCAACTGTACAATAATTTCTACACCTTAAGAACTCCATTTGTAAACCCAACTTCCCACACTTTGTAACTCATTCGTAAGTATTCCTTGTGATGCCATAAAATCGCATGAATCGACTTAGATATTCCAAGCACTATCAAGACCATACATTAGAGACCTTGGGATAGTGTTTTGCAATTTGATTATGAAAGATTGTCTTTCAAGAGAGGTGATGCACCTATATATTACCTATGCTGAGAAGTGCATAAAAAAAAATCAATAGAATTGGCACTAGAAGGAGAGATGGCATGTTGAGGCTATCAAGCTAAAATTTGGGAGTTGAAAAGAGCACTTTCAAGAAGAAATCTAAGATAAGGATATCTCTTTTAATGTTGAAACATGAAATAAGAAAATTATGAAGGAAAAAAAAATCTAAGTTGAAATGAAATGGAGAAGCACACACAAATCAACATCACCCAGCTACATGCAGATTGGAATAAAAATATTAAGGAGACCATTGCAACAATTTGTATTGGCAGACAAGTGTCAAATCCATGGAACACACAGACACAATGAGCTTAGGTGTGTAACATTATTGAGTAGGATTGAAAGATTCTTACAAGGAGAAGTTCCCTTTTGGGGATTATATCAACCTTTAGCCCTTGCAGACCCAAAGGAAGATTTGAAAACCATGGAAACTAAGGAATTCAAGGGGCTGATCCAAGAATGTTTGGTAAGAAAAGATGGACCAAGATTGGATGAGGTGTTGATGTCCACCTGGTGCAGTTTTCACAATGCACCTCACTCAGAATTAAGATATCCATCTTGTGAGGGAATCATCATCCAAGCTAAGGGTAGTTTGAATAGGTTGGAGTAGCCAACTCCCAATGAAGAGGAGTCTTCGCCTAGGGAAGGATATTTATCAATGCATGGAGGAAAACCCAATCAAGTTGAATCAAGAAGCACCCTAGAAGTGGATGCTAGGATAACAAACACTAAGGTTGAATATCAAGATGAAGGAGTTGACTCCCTTAGGATGGCAAGGAGCTTTGATGAAAATTTACTTGGAAGGGAGTTAGAAATATTTTCCTCCATCAATAAAGAGGGGTCCTCTAGTTTGGAAGGAGAAACATTGGAAGTTAATGATGGATCAAAAAATTCTACAATAGTACATGCTAGAGAAGCCAACAAAAATGTTGAAGAATAGGAGGAAGAAGAGGCTGACAACCTTGGGGTACTAAAAAATGATGATGAAGGCGTAAGTGAACTCAGATTAGAAGATCTCTCCTTCATGAATGACATCAATCACACATCTGAAAATGAAGATTTCGAGGAGTGGGAACAATTATATGTCATGGCTGTCCAATCTTCAACCTCCTTCCCAAGTGATGATGAGCACCTAGTGGTGGAAAGATACAACCAACTCATCTCTAGATTAGCAAAGGATTGGTCTAAACTGAGATATCAAGTTGATTTGGAGTTATTTCTACTACCAAATTGGTGTAGACTTGATGATTCATCACACTTGAAGTTCACATGTGGAGTGCACCAAGAAGCCATCGAGCAAGTCAAAGAACAAGTGAGGCAGCCAAGTACACCACCTTCTACCATTACTTCAAGGATTGAATGTGAGAATCAAGAGCTAAAGCCCAGTGACAACTTAGCTGAAGGAAACCCTTATAAGGATATTGAGGAAGGAACGAAAGAAGAAATACACATCCCTGGGCCTCCAAATGATGGGTCAGAACACATGGGAATGTTTTCCATCAATCATCAAGAATTTCTCCCTTTTGAAGAGCATTTGTGCACCATGGAAAATGGGATTTATAACGAGTCCTTGGAGGGAAATCACTAAGTAGATTTTGGTCCCCTTGATGAAGTGCCCTCAATTTAAGACTTCTTTCCATTAGGAACTATACTATAGAGGTTTTCCCATGCTAAGGTAGAGTGCATCTCAGAGGTTGGAAGTGATGAAGACATACTACTTGAACCTCTGAACGATGATGAACTAGAGTTTCTAGATTGGGAGAGGGATTCCTTCTTCATCTATAGTGACAATGAATAAGAGGAGACAAGTGAACGTCATGAGGAGATACATAAACAAAAACCAGAAGATGATAAAGGTGGAGGTGCTAAGATAGCTGCACCCAACCGACTACAAGATGCAACTTGGAGTCCTTCTTCCATGATCATTACTGATCCTCCTTCTCATTCAGATGGCTACAATAGGAGAGAGTCATGCATGTCATTGTACCATGATAGTGAACATCACAAAAATAAGGTTGACACCTAGGAAATGAAATGGGACAACATACTGCAATCTAAGTTCAATGACCAATTGGATCTGAGGTTTGCAGATGATCAACATGGAGAAGTGGGTATGTGCAGGATCATCATGGAAATAATAGGCCCTTAAGTGGAAAAAAATTCAAAAAAGTCAGAGTTAGGAAACTTTACATAAAAATTTGAATAAGTTATCTATATTATTTCTAAAATATGTAAGAATAGAATTTGTAGAAAATTGAATGTAGTTTCTTAACTACTAGGTTTATTTATAAAAAAAATTCTATTTGGTGAAAATTTGAAATTTCAATGCAGTAGTACTTAAATTTTAGGGAAAAAATAAGTAGGTGTTTTTCTAACAACCCTAACCACCAACAAAATGATATTTTTATAAATATTTTAGACATAAGTGGGAGCATCCATGACTAGATGTGATGGATATTTTTTGTAATTTTTTCCAAGTAAATAATTAATTATGAATTTTATTACAACTTTTAAAAAAATATAAATTTGTATTGTCTGACCTCCACCTTAAGCTGCAACAAACTTCATGAAATCTATTTTTTCTTTTAATCCTATAATATGCAAAGCATAGAATGTGATGTATATTTGAGATGTAGAAAATGTGATAGTGTTTGAAATTTGTAGATGTTTTTCAATCATCCTATCAGTCATGAATTTAGTTGTAGTTCAAATAGAAAATGAATAATAATAATTTATTAAATTAAAAGTAAAGCATAATTTATATTGGTGGAAAGCTGAGAATCTCCTTTATAAACCTTTTTCATTGCATCAATTTTGGGTAAAAAAAATGTCATTAGCCACATACCCTACAAATATCCATCATATCGCCACTTTTTGGCCCATCATGATCTTGCACATACCCAAGTATTTCTTCTTGAAGGACAACCAACAGAGGTTGTGGATTATACATAAGACTTGGAGGAGGTATTTGATGCCCCATCCTCCTAGACCTATCCATGCCCAAGATCAGAAATGTTGCATCCTCTACCATGCTCAGCCAAGGCAGCCGATGCAACAATGATGATACAGTGCTCACTCTCCCCTGCAAAATGATGCTACCTCCATGTGACAACATTCAGGTTCTATCCTTCCTTTCTCATGTTAATTATGATAGCTTTGTTTATTATTTTGATTATGGGAATAAGGGAAAATGGACGTGTTTTTGGATTAACCATGGATTTAATGAACTGCTTCAATTTCTTATTTTTTTGGATGATGTGATTGAATTTGAATGATGCAATTTTAAATTTCATTTCTTTGAATATAAGGATGAATCTACATGGCTTTGAACAATAACAATCACATGTTTGCTTGTGCCTACATCACAAAATCCAATGAACATTGATGTAGGTTTTCCTTACCTTAACATGGTGCTTTGTAAATATCTTTGTACATAGCTTGTTTTGAGTAGTGTAGGATTTCTATTTATATCGCACTTTCCTACTTTTGTTAGTTAGTTGGTTTATTGTAGATTAGTTTTCTTTATTTTAGTTTCCTTTTCACTTTCATGCTTTTGTTAGTTTGGGTGTTTGCTTTTCATTTTTCTTTCATTTTGTTGTTGTTTTGTTGTTTCTTTGCTCAGGGCTCCTCTACTTTTAGCTAGGCATATTTGTGCACACAACAACCATTCTTATTTCTTGGGGTTGTTCTATGTATTTCTTCATCAAACTCTAATCAAGTTTCCATAGTAGATGATGAAGGTCTTCTATTAGTGTCAAGTGATATGGATGTTTGGTTCAAAGAGGATAAGTCATTGGTTTGGTCCTTTCTTGATGTATTCTAAAATCTTATATCTTCACATAGATTAAGAATCTTGAGGCCCTTGTGGGTCCTTTGTGAAGTCTAGTTAAGTGAAAAATCTAAAATTTTGCTTCAACACCACTATGATTCTTAGCCCTACGTGTGAGCTTCATTTCTTGTGGGTTAAAATAAAAGAATTGAAAAGAGAAATCAAGAGAAAAAAAAAGAAAGAAAAATATTGAAAATCAAAAGAAATAAATTCAACTTTTTAGGGGGATCCGAGCAACTCTATCGGGCCTATTGACGCCTAGCCAACAGTAGAGCAATGTTCAGGAGAATCACAGTGACAATGTTGTTGGGGCTATTGAAACCTAACTAGTAGGGACGCATTGTCTTGGATGCTTTTGGAGTTAGAATAAACTACGTAGATTAACTTGATAGAGTTGAGGTTCTAGTAGCAACTGAAGGATGGCAATTAATGCAATTGCACATACTTGGATTTTTAGCATATTGAAGGTTAGGTTGACTAGTGGTTTTGATCCTTTGGTTGAATGTTTAGTTTGTTTGTCCTAAGATGAAGATCAAAACCAAAGATTTTGGGTTTGTGATTCTAATATTTCATCAAATTCTTTGGTGCATTTCCCCAGCGAGTCACCATTTGTTGTGCAATTTTTCCCACAAGCCCCGCCATAGGTAGGGACCCCCTTTTTTTGCTCTAGTGGGTCATTTTTTCCTCTTCCCATTTTCCATACCCTAATTTACAAAACTAAGTTAGACATAAGATTTAAAATGATCAATTTTACCTTTGGAACAATTCACCCAGTTGAGTTTCAACAAGTCATTCACCTCTGTGGGTTTGGCCCTATCAGTTTCCCCTTATTTTTCACTCGACATCCATTGGCCCTCACTAACCTGCATTCATAGGCTTCATCTTTCCATTCATTGTTTCACTCCATCATTTACCTACATTCGAGCCTTGATGTCCACCTGACATCCACTTGACATGAGAAATCTGCACCTATCTTTGTCGTTGTGTCCTTTGAATTTTGTAGACCCACATTTGTGGATCGCCCTATGCGGGTTTCCATCCCCTTTTCACTGATTTGGTGATGACTAGCCCTTCAATGCCGCCCACATGGTGGGCTCCACATTTGGCCCTGTTGTCCCCATCATTATCATTTCCAAAGAAAACTTGACCTAATGTACTTCCAAAAATTCTTGAGTCTAAAATTTCTATGGGTCATTGTGTACAACCTACCCTTGCCCAACCTCCATTATCTAATGGCTAAGACCTTGTGTCATCCCGCTAGGCGGGACTCACATGCACCATGTCCTTGAGATGAAATCATAAAATTGTGAGGGGACCCTCAAGCCCACACCCATCTGCAGGTCTGCCTCGGTGGACCACCATCTATTAGAGGCCATTACCATGGTGTCATCTCATGATGAAAATCCTCTCATGGTATCCCCACTTTGCAAACCCGCAATCCACTAGTATCATCAACACCTTATGAATTTCATCCATAGCATCTATCATTCATCATCCCACTATTGCAATAATGGAATTTTTTCTATGGCAAGATGGCACAAAAGAGCCTCGAATGTAAATATCCAACAAAGGCCTACAAGGTATGAATTTTGAAGTGTGAGGAAGGAAGAAGGGAGAGCAAGTATAATCATTTGCAAGATTAAGAGTTCCCATGAAGTTCTTTTGGGGTGTTCACTATGCGCATCATGGGAAAGGACCCAAATAATATTTTCTATCCCTAAGCTCTTGACAGATGGTGTTATCTTTGGCTTCGTTAGGACTTCATATGCTTGTCTCTGTTTGAAATCGGTCGTGACAATAAGGGAATCCCAACACTAGCCTCCACCATTTTTCAGCCTCTATCTCGATGGCCCTCTCCACTGTGGGACCCACACTTCTCACAACTATCCCATGCATAGTCGATCACATTCATGACATCACCCCATGCTCCTCTGCCAATGGTTGTTCCCCATGAGGGGTTTTCTTTGAGGATTTCTGCCTAGCCTTCGTCATTTTAAATGGTCTACTACTGGAGCGTTGCCCTACATTCCCTAATCCATAGCCCTAGCAGAAGGCACATATGCAGGGGTTGACATGTGGGCCCCCCTATATCATTTTACATTTTCCCACACTGCCACACCATCCTCTTCTCCTACAATGTGCCCAAGATACTCGATATATATATATATACACACACACACACAAATGGGTACTTAGTGTGCATGCAGAAACTCAAAGATACAAAGTGTGACTCGATGATTGAACCTCATGAGGAATCACAGTTCTTGAAGCCTGCTAATGGCTTGTTATGTACACTAAGGATACTACGCGCGACGGTGAAGTTACTAATCAGATGGGTGGTTGATAAAATTTAATGGAGACAAAAATGAAAGTGCTCAAAATGATCAAACATTAATATGAATCATAGGTGCAAAGTAGGGTATGCAAGCTTTCATTTGTTCTCATCCATCACTCAAGCCACATTAGCACTACAAGGTTCCACCTTTTTCTAGCTATGATCCCTCCACGAACTTTAAAAATGCAGGCCTCACACTCTTAGTGGCCGATCTTCCATGATGGATGAGCTTTGGCTCTCCCCTCCCTCTCATCCGTGATTTCTTGGTGGACCTCACATATGCACGCCCCACTCTCCAAGGGGCCATTACCTACTTGGTCATCTCAAACTACAATTGTGTAAAATCTCCCCGCACTCCACCATCTGCATACCATCCAAAATGATTTTTACATTGTAGGGACTATGTGCATGGGACTCCTCATTCATTGTTCATTCTCTAACGTGCCCCACTGGAAAAAAGCCCTCATCTTTCTTTAGTATCCTCAAAACAGTTTTCTACTATCAACTAGCGTTGGACAGGTAAACTTGGAAATCCAAAGGCATAAGGCATGATTCTATTGCGAACATAAATTACAACAAAGGGATGAATGGAAGTTGATCATCCTCTGGATGATACACTAATGATAAGGCAAAACTCATAAGGAATTTGTGAATAATCAGAGGCCTATATTGGAAAATTACTTTGAGCATGGGGATAGTGTTATTCTCATGGGTAGTATTTCAATGTAGGCAGTCAAAAATTTTCCTTCAAAATGAGAAGCGCGTGAACTCAGAATAGTGAGATCCCTCAATGTGCATAAAATCCCACTTCATGTAGGAAATAGCATTACAAAGGTTGACATTCCATAGGTCACCTACTAGTGGTATTTTAAAGACATTTTTTTGCACTAAAGAGACTTCCCAAGCAAAATGGAAACAAACTTACAATTCAAATGATGGCTGGCATGGGAAGGTTCTTAAATGTAGCAAAGGAGGAGCAAATGATTGGGAGGCAGGGAGGATATTTCTCATCTAGACATTAGTTCCTGGGAGCAGCCTACTTAATGACAACTAATTACCTATCTGCGGGAATCAAGAGGTGAAGTTCTAGGTATGTTTTTCCATTTTTCTTATAGCCTATCGTAGGCTATCATCTGCATGGCCGACCCTACGGAATTTTCTTCCACATAACCCATAGTTCATTTGGCCATCTAGGTGGCAACCTTTTCACAATTGCACCTTGATACAATAGGCCTTAAGACACCTCTGCTCATAGGAATGTTCATTCATAAATGGATGGCCATGCACCCACATGAGTATGTCGATGAAATATAAACTAAGAAGATAGGAAGTGTGGAATGGTTACATAATGGTGATGAGCATGCAACTTGGTCAAGACACAATTAAAATATCAACATTTTTGTTTCATTATGTAAAAGAATACGAATAATGCAAGGTTGTCAATGGTTAGTCTTTGGTGTATCAGGGACTATTAGAGGCATCTAAATGCACTATCATGAGCAAGTAAATGAAACACAGTGCATCTCATGCTCACTAAGGATGGAACAATCAATGTCATCAATGTTTCTAATAATGTAATTATTTGATAAAATAAATCACCTTGTAATTGAATTAAAGGTATTCAGATAATTGTGGGTATAGTGGCACAAATATAATGATCAAAATCATGAGCAGAAAAATGTAACATTCTTGATCAACAAAGGCAAGGAAAGGATGCTTCAAAGCATTTTGTGAAGTTAGTATTCTATAGGTATAATTATGTGGTCTTCCACCCTTTCAAAGTTGTCACTAACAACAAGAACCCAATCACCACTTGTGTCGTCACTTCCAACAAATGACTCAAAGAGCCTCCAAGCTTGCAATGCAATTACGTTTGTGTTAGAAGAGAATGTTTGAATCTTTGGTGATCGGTTGGGCCATGGTATGGACATGAGTAATTTTCATGGAGACTGGGATATCAACATCTATTTTTGGAGATAGAAACTTTAATATAAAATTGATGGACATCTTTCCTATAGGGCTTGCTATTGTGTTTGTCATTTCCTTTGTGCGGGTGTCATTATGCAAGCAACAGCTACTGCTATGTTGTTTTCTAATGACAATTCTATGTTAGCCATCCAAATTCATTTGCCTAACAGATTCCACCCTCATGAGGACCACAGGAACTCTCTCTACATGGTGATACAAGCCGCTTAATCAATAGAATGTTGTGACATTGGGGCACAAATTGTTGAGTTGACGAAGTGGCAAAGAAAATAAAAATACCATACCCCTTCCCCCCTGTAATGGCTATAGGATGAACACAATGACTAAGTTGAGATATTACTATTATTATTCACTAAGAGAAAAATGGAAAATATGGGGAAATTGAAAACACATTCTAGCCTTGACTTGTAGCCCATTCAGTTAGTGGGAAAACTTTGGAGTTGTCTAGGATGGGGGTGATTGTCATTATAAGAAGGTTGATTGGCACATTCAATAAAGTATTCTTCTCTAGGGAATGGATCCGAATAAGAATAAGATCCCTAGCATGCTTCTAGTCCATACCGTGAGGCATAATTTTTCTTCTTTATAAGAAATATGAGCCTTTTGGCACTATTATCACTTGTCGTTGGTTTCCCAAAAGTAATGGGACTATTTAAATTATAATTAAGTAATCATGCAAAATAGGAAATATATGGTCACATGAATGTCAAATCTAGTTATGTTTAGAAGGTTTCATACCATTTCTTGAATAAGCTTAATTCAAACTACTATTTTATGCAGGTCTCTTATCATAAAATGGAGACCATCAAAGAGGCCTACCACAGATGGAAGTCACTTGCAATGCACTCGCCTATGACATTGTCCATAGAACCCTGTTAAAAGGAGTCTTGACTCAGACTTGATATAGAGAGGGAAAGGAGAAAGTGAAATCATGAGGAATGTAATTTGATGAGAACCCATATACCGCCTGCTATTTTTGCAATGGGGAATATCAATCAAACCATCTATAGAGCCCAATCAAGGTGGGAGCTTCACTTCACAGACCATGCATGTTGATGTGGTGCTTTTACTTGTCCTCCTACAAAAGAACTCTATGGGTAAGGACAATCCCCAAGGGGAAATGATTTCCTAAATGATGAATGATATGTCAAAAGGAAGACCAATAAACTAAAGGCTACACAAAAAGGAGGGATTGATCAATGCATGGCTACATAACTAGGAGGAGGAAACTAAGTTGTCTCACAATGGTCTAGATCTACAAACAAAGAGCACCTGATTGGTTAAAGAATGATTGCAAACCTATTAAGCAGCAGGTGGCCTTTAGGCAATTCTAGTGATAGCAAAAGGGAAATCAACAAGAGGAGAAAAGTGCTAAAGCACCTAGGCACTACAAGACAAAATAGGAAAATGACAAATGATGCATTTTAAATTGCTAGATAATGGAGGCTAGTGAAACCCTAGTGTAAAGAAAATATAAACCACTCATTGCAAATCAATCCTAGCCATTCATTTGGGCTTTGGAAAACTATTAATAGGGGTCTCCCCTTCATTTGTAAATAGTTGGAGAGCTGGTGTAAAGGTATTCTACAAGAATAGTGAGCTATATTGCATGATTTATGGATTATTCTCTTGTGTTTCTTCATTATGCATGCATGGTTCTACTTTCCTATTAGTTTAGTTGTTATTTTCTTGAATGGAAGTAATGATGGTGCTTGTTATTACTATATTTGATGAATTTGTAGCTCGTGATTTTTGTGGTTTGTTGATGATGAATCACTTTGTAAAGATAGTATGATCTTCCTTACTTTATTGTTGCAACTTAGTTCAATTGCATGTTCATCATGTGTGTATGCAATCTAAAAATATTTAGTCCTTAGAAGAATGCACTAGTTTTGTGTAACTCTAGGTTCCCCTTGGCCAAGCAAAACCCAATTTAGGGAGTTTTTCTACTATAGCAACCTCCATGATCACTGTTCATTCATAGTTTATGGTCTTGGAACTTCCTCTCTTCCCTTCCCTTTTTCCTTTTTTAATAAGTAACCTAAGCTAAGGTTCATTGCACATTATAAAGCCAAATCTAAAGTTGAAATAGGAGTTCTAGACTATTGTTTAAACCTACAACAATTGAACAACAATTTCTACACCTTAAGAATTCCATTTGCAAACCCAACTTCCCACACTTTGTACCTCATTCGTAAGTCTACCTTGTGATTCCTCCAAATCACATGAATCAACTGAGATATTCCAAGCACTATCAGGACCTGACATTAGAGACCTTGGGATAGTGTTCTGCAATTTGATTGTGGAAGATAGTATTTCAAGAGAGATGATAGGCCTATGCATTGCCTATGTTGAGAATTGCATAAAAAAATATCAACAATTTCCAATGATGTTTCCAAGCTACAAGAGTATGAATGTCTTTGAGTAATTTTTTCCACTTTAGTAGCATGTATTTTATATTTCTAACTTCTAATACTATTAGATAATACTCCAAGTACTAGATATCTACTAACATTATGCAATGAAGGTGGAAATTTTTGTACTACTATTGTATCCAAAGAAGAAGAGACTTCTTATGGATATTTTTCTAATTTACATATTTTGTGAAGATATAGTCATGCCAATAGAAGAAACAAAGTAAGGAAAAAAATTTGACCCTTGATTCTTGAAGCACAATACATTAAAAATAATTTAATAAAAGCTTCAAGCCAAGGGTTCAATAAACCACGTTTTCAAGATATTTCTTCAGCCCTTTTCTAATAAACTGCACATCACAATGGGAGATTTATGGGAAGAAGAACCACCTCAAATCATAAAATTCTAGTTTCCTATTTTCTATCAGGTAGGATAAACTACCATAAATATTATTCCTCATTTATCATATCCTAAATTTCATGGCCTTATAATAAAATGCCTTGATATGTTCTTGTTTAAAATTTTACATCCTCTACAAAATTTATGACTATACTACTAATGCAAAATGATTAATTATATTCCTACCTACATTCAAGGACTCTAAATTAAGGTGATTTAGGGGATTAACATTAGACGCAATAACTCATTAGCAAACTATGAAAGAATTTTTTCTTAATAAGTACATGGAGTATTGTTGAGGGGGAAATGTGAGAGGAGATGGCATTTTCATATTGACTTAGAAGGAGGATTATCCTTTAGAAGATGATGTGGAAACATTTTTGTTTTCCATAGGTAAATCCCTGACCCAATTTAATCTACAACAATAAACCATTATTATTAAAATAATTCATTATTATATTTTCATGGTATAATTATTTATCAATTAGTAATATTGCTATAATTATGATAGTTTTATTTTTTATTTTTATAAAATATTTTAATACATTTTTATGCTAGAAAAGTTCTAAATACATTTACATTTCATCCTTATTCATGTCTACTCCTATCGTTATAATCATATATTATATCTATGTGTGTGTATTAATATATTTAGCCTACTTGTTTGATTATCATACATTCATCAGAAGGGATGTATTATCAAGATTCTTTATCAGACTTGTCTTTTATTATATTTTTCATTTGTAGTTATTAGGTTGAATTCACAAGTACAAATTCCACCAATTAAAATAAAATTTAAATTTTTTAATTTTGTTAATTTCAACCCCTTCCCTTTCTATCCTTGAGTGTAAAATATATGGTCATGAAACTCTATGCCATATATTTAATGAAATTTATCACATTCATTCTAGTATATTCTAAATGCATTTTTTTTCTCATTATTGAAAAATAAATGATAATAGAACACTTGTATTTGGTGCACTAAAGGGAATACCAAACTAACATTGTAGGATTTTGTCTTCTAATTTCAATTTAATCTATTTTCAAGATATTAATTTAAGGGGTGCTACTTTTGCAACTCTAATTTTATGGAAACGTACTAATGATATATTTTTATTATCACCTATCACATATATTGATATGAGACGTATGATAGGGAAATGAGGATTAAGAAAGGAAATATATAAAGATCAATCTAGGATTTGTTGAAAGATAGAGTACTTTTATATAAAGTAAATATGCTAAAATAATTAATCTATATTATAGGAAAAAGAAAAAGCACAAACTTCTATGCTACTATTGAATACAATGTGAAAAATTAGAAAAATATTTAGTGTCCTTATTATGTCTGCACCATTGCACTATAAAGAAGCTAAGTGATCATTCTCATTTCTTTCATAATCACAACCTTATGTACTTGTTGAATGATTTATCTCTATCTAGAAAAGTTTTGTTTAAGTTGATGAATCAATAAGGATCATACATCCTTTGATACAATATATTATTTCCTAAGGATGTAATAAAATCCAACATATTGATGCTAAGAGTAACAAAAATAGGAATACAACAAATATAATCAAGTATTAAGAAAGGTCTGAGAATTGATGGCATCGCTGGGAGCTGGTGATTGCGCGCGTGCAGGCTAGGGTATCTCTGCCCTAGCTGCACCCTGTGCTTTCTTCCTGCACTGCTGGTGTTTGATCGGTGGGGGTTCTTTGGTGCGCTGGATTGGTGGCTTGGGTGGCCACGTCTCTTGCTAGTTTCTGCTGCTTTCTGCTCACATTTTTCTGCTTCAACCCAGGCATTTTGTGATCTGCTTGTGGTGATTGGGGGGTTTTATTGCATCTGTGGGGGACTCTGAGTTTTTGTGGTGTTTTGAAATCTGGGGGAGCGAGGTGGAGTTTTTATTTGTTGTGATCTTCTTCAGTGTGTTTTGGGTTGTTCAAGTTTTTTGGGGTTTACTGTCTCAGGCCTTGCATGGCTCCAATCGGGATTTCCCCTAGTGGTAAGGGGTTGTCTTTCAAGGATGTGGTGGCAGGGAGCAATCCTTCAGTTATTTTGCATGCGAATCCTTTTTTCGGCGAATCTGGATCAGGAATGGGAGAGTCCTCACATCTATCTGGAGGTTTTAGACCCTCAAAGGTCAATGGGTTCCTTGCTAAGAGTGAGAATAGGCCGATTGTTGAGATCCAACCTGAAGCTATTCTGGACGATATCAACTACTTATCAAAGCATGCTCTGATCTGTAAGTTCCTAGGGATCGGGTATCTTTGTCCTTTTTGGAATCATGGGCTCGGCGTACCTGGTCTCCCGAGGGGGATATGGATGTTTTGTTGGTAGCCAATGGCTACTTTCAAGTGGTTTTCTCTTGCATGTCGGACAGGAATAAAGTTTTCGAAGGAGGGCCCTATTTCTACAATCAAGTGGGTCTTTTCATTAAACCTTGGCATGTGGGATTTAACCCTACAGAAGAGCTTCCGTCGCGGGTCCCGGTTTGGGTGAGATTACCATGGCTTCCTTTAGAATTTTGGAGGGAGGACATTTTTAACTTAGTGGCAAGCCAGCTTGGAAAACCAGTTGGTCCTTCGAGACAGACTATGGAGAAGAAGGTAATTACCTACGCCCGGGTATGTGTTGAAATTGATTTGAATAAGCCCCTGCCTGATTCTATCGAAATTCGGTTGGGGTCAAGTGCATGGATTCAACAACTTGACTATGAAACGCTGCCGTTTCGCTGTCGCTTTTGCCATGAATATGGGCATTTGCAGAGGGTGTGCCCCAAATCAAAACCTTTAGAGGATTCAAACATAGGGCCGACGAGTGCTCCTCATGCCCAAGATAAAGGGAAGGCCCCTATGAGGGAGGACAAGGAGGGCTTTATCCCTGTAAGAGGGCCTAATAAGGGTCATGGCCAAAAGAGGACCTTTAAGGACAGACAGACATATGAGGTTTTCAATAGGTTTGATGGGTTGGATGACTTAGAATAGTTTGATGGAACCATTGCTAATATGTCGGCTAGTCATGAGCTCTTAGAAGCAAAGGAAATAGGTGGGGAGGAGAACAATGTTGTTCAAGCTGATCCACAGGAGAGAGAGCTTGGGGTGTAGATGGTCAGAGATACTTCAGTGGGACCTTTGGAGGAGTTGGATTCCAGTGGAGACAAGGAAGTGCAGGAGATTTTTGCTCATGCCTGAACCAAGGATTGCACCGGAAATGTTCGGCAGGAGGAGAGCAAAAGCAAGGGTTCCCCTTCTATTTTGGGTATTCATCAAAAAACCATTAGAAAGGATACCCCAGAGAAGTCTCTTAAGGTGGGGAGGAAGAAAGACCAGGAAAAAGTGAAGTTAGTGGGAGAGACTTTAGTGGAGTCTGGTTCTGTGAAAACCATTGATTCCCACTTTCCTCCTCATCAGAAATGATTGTTCTTTCATGGAATGTAAGGGGGTTGAATAGCATCCCTAGACAAAAGGCTATTCAGGATCTGATTAAGTCTCATTCGCCTGAGGTGGTTTTTATTTAGGAAACTAAGTTATCTATTGATAGGATGCAGAACACGGCTGCTAAGATTTGGCCTAGATGTCTTTGTCAGTGCATTGGAGCCCAAGGATGTTCTGGGGGTTTGGCTCTTTTATGGGATCCTTGCAAGCTGGTTCCACTCTGGTGGGTTTCTAGCAAATCTACTATTTCCTTGGTGGCCACGTGTGGCGTAACTGGTGAGATTCTCCTCTTCACTAATGTTTATGCCTCGATTGATTTTATTGGAAAAACTTTACTTTGGTCACATATAGGATATGTTCGCTCTCTTGCTCCTCTATTCCCTTGGATTTTGGCAGGAGATTTCAATGCAATTTTAAGTTTGGAAGAGAAGCGGGGAGGTATTCCCAAGCTTGATCCCTCTGCAGGCCTTTTTAGAAGTAGTATTGAAAGCTTGAGGGTGGTGGACGTCACCCCTTCCAATGGGTTATTTACATGGAACAATAGAAGATGTGGGGTGGAAGCGATAGCGGAAAGATTAGATAGGTTTTTGGTTTCTTGTTTCTGGATGGCAGACAGTTGGATTACTAGTTTAGAGATTTTGGACTGGAGGGGTTCAGATCACTGGCCAATTCTTTTGACTGCTTCTAAGTTTCAAAAGACAAAGAATCCATCCTTTAAGTTTTAGCTTATGTGGTTGAGGGATGCTTCTCTCCAGAATTATATCTCTACTTGGTGGATGGAAGGGAAGCCTGCTTATGGTACCACTATGTTTTCTTTTGTCAAGCAATTGCAGTATGTTAAGTTTAAGCTGAAAAGGTGGAATAGGGAGTGCTTTGGAAATCTCTTTGGAGCCAAGAGAGAAGCACAGCAGAGGGTGGACAATATTACGCGCCAAATCAGAGAACAGGGCTTGTTTGATGGGCTATATAGAGAAGAAGCTGCGGCCTTAAAGGATCTGGAGGAGTGGGAGCTACGAGAAGAGATCTACTGGAAACAAAAAGCTAGAATTGATTGGCTCTAGGAAGGGGATAGAAATACTAAGTTCTTCCACAACACAGTAAAGGACAGAAGACATAGAAGTGTTCTCAATTCTCTCACGATGGCTGAAGGGCTCCTACTTTCCTCTCATAGGGAGTTTGTCTTGGAGGCTACTAGGTATTTTAGGAACTTGTTCTCAGAAGAGTCAGATCTGGCTAGGGTTGAGGAGGATTTGGTTCTAGCTTGCATACCCTCCTTGGTCACTCCTGAAATGAATGAGGCTCTCATTAAGCCCATTACTCTATCTGAGATAGAGCTTGTTGTGTTTGGTATGAAAAAGGGTAAAGCCCCGGGACCAGATGGTTTTCCTATAGAGTTCTTTCAAGCTTTTTGGGAGATTGTCAAGATGGACCTCTTTGATGTGGTGCAGGAATCCTTTAACAATAAACAGATGCTTAAGGCTTTGAATGCAACTCTCTTGGCTCTCATCCCAAAGAAGGAGGGAGCTAACTCCCTTAATTTCTTTAGACCTATTGCTTTGTGCAATGTGATGTACAAAATAATTACAAAAGTGATAGCTGAACGGTTAAAGCCATGGCTTAGTGACCTAATCTCTGAGGAGCAAGGGGGCTTTGTTACAGGACGACAAATTTTGGATGGGGTTATCATAGCGGCTGAAGCTATGCATTCTATGGCCACCTCTAAAGAAAAAGCTATGTTCATTAAGCTGGACATGGCCAAAGCTTATGATAGGGTCAGATGGAGCTTTTTGCAGAAAGTTTTACAGGCCTTTGGTTTTGGACAGGAGTGGATCAGCTGGGTGATGAGCTGCATAACTTCACCCTCTTTTGCTGTCCTGATTAATGGGGAACCCTCTGACTTATTTGGTGCGACCAAAGGCCTTAGGCAAGGGGATCCTCTCTCCCCTTACCTTTTCATCCTGATGGCTGAAGGGTTGGGAAGACTTATTAAGTCCCAAGTTAGTCAGGGAGGGATTCAAGGTTGGAAGTGGGGACATGGCATTCCTCCTTCATCCCACCTCAAATTTCTGGATGACACGTCCCTGATGGGTGTCGCAAGAATTCAGGAGGCTGCCAGTTTTCGAAGAGCTTTGGATATTTATGTGAAAGCCTCAGGACAAAAGATTAATGAAGAAAAGTCACAAATCTTCTTCTTCAATACCCCTGCTTCTATTCAAACTCGAATTGCTCATATCTTGAGGTTTCAAATTGGAACGCTTCCTTTAGTGTATCTGGGCATCCCTCTCTCAGACCAAAGGCTTTCGAGGGGTGTGTGGCAAGATATTTTAGATAAGATTCGAAGTAAAGTGAGTCATTGGACTCACCATTGGCTCTCAACTGCTGGCAGAATGACTCTTTTGAAGTCTGTGATCCAAGCTCTTCCTATTTATAGGTGTCTTGTACAGTCAGCCCCTGCTGGGTTCATTAAGGACTTCGATGCTCTTTCAAGGCAATTTTTATGGACAGGTAATTTGCTTTCCTCAAAATGGAGTTTGGTCAAATGGGATTGTGTTTGCAGATCAAAGCAGGATGGTGGTCTGGGTTTGAGGAATACAAGATGGAACGGCTGGGCTCTTGCTGCTAAGCTATTTTGGAGATGGTGCATAAGCCAAGATCAAGGATGGGCTAAAATCCTTAATGTTAAGTATCTTGGTGGAGTGAATGGGAAAGATGTACCAAGGTACGACTTGACTGGAAGGGGGTCCGTGATTTGGGAGACTTTGAAGAAAGGTGCTCAGTTAGTTAAAAATGGTCTTTTCTGGATTTGCAATGGCGGTTCAGATGCTCTGTTTTGGGAGGATTCTTGGGATGGTTTTCCTCCTATTCTATCTCAATACCCCCACCTTCAACCTTTATGTGACAGCTTCCTTGCAGCAGGATGGAGTAAGGTTGAGGACTTTAAGGTGTTTTTAAGGGTGGGGCGAGGAGAGGTTGCCAGATGGAAAGAGCCCGTAGACTGGCCTCTTGGGGGATCTAAGGGAGAGCGAGAGACTCTTGCTGGGATTCTTGCTGGCAGAGTGTGTAACTCTTTAAGAGGAGCTGATACCCTCGCTTGGGGACCCAATCCAAAAGGAAAGTTCTTTGTTGCCTCAGGGTATCAAGAGTTGGAAAGACAAAATTTTGACAGGATTGACATATCTTGGTGGAAGCAAGTTTGGAATAAGTCAGCTTGGCCCAAATGCAACTTTTTCTTATGGCTTGTGGTTCAGAACAAATGTTTTACCTGGGAGAATCTTTAGAAGAGGGGATTCCATAGGCCTTCTATCTGTACTTTATGTCATCAAAGCGAAGAAACCAGTTCGCACCTCTTTTTCCAATGTTCTTTCACCAGGGTTATTTGGCACTGGTGGTGGAAAGCTTGGGAGCATGCTTGTATACATGCTCACTCTTTGGTTGAGTTTTGGAACAGCCTTGGCAGACCCCCTTCTAAGACTTCTTTTCTGGAGGTGGCTTGGGGTATTGGTCTAGGTTTTATTATATGGCAGGTGTGGATGGAAAGGAACTGTAGGATCTTTCAAGATAAGCCTAAGAGGGTTCAGCATGTGTGGTTGCAAGTAATAAATATGCTTCAGGAGACTCTTGCTGCGAAGTGTGATCTCTCAGAGGATATTGCTCCTGGAGACGTGCGGGTGGTCCAAAAGTTGAATATTCTTTGTGCAGATTCTAGTGGTGCTCTTGGGAAGTTACAACAGAGAAGAAGCAGGAAAGTTAAAAGGAAGGTTTGTAGGGAGGGAAAGTGGTCCCCCCCCCTTTTGGGACTCTCAAGATCAATACTGATGGGTCTTCTAGGGGAAATCCTGGGCATGCTGGGGTTGGAGGAATTGGCAGGGACAGCTCTGGTAAGGTTATCTTCTTATTCTCTGAATATAAAGGTATTCAAACCAATAATTACATGGAGGCTCTTGCTGTCCTCATGGTGCTTGAAAGAGGCTGTGCTCTAGGATGGAGCAAGATTATCTGTGAGTCGAACTCTCAGGTGGTAGTGGATATGCTAAATTTGCAACGGGTGGAAGATGTGGATTGTCATCTGGCAGTGGTGGGGAGACAAATTCTTAGGTTGAGCACTTCTTTGGATGTTGTCTCTTTTTGCTATGTTCCTCATGAGTGGAATAAGACTGTGGATTGCCTGGCTAAGTGGGCTTCTGATCATGGAGAGGGATGGAGGATGGGAGATTGGACTCACCTACCTCCGGAATGTGCCTTGGAACTTGAGACTCTTGTCAAGGAAGATATGGATGGTTAGTTGTGCCCCTTTTGGGGGTTTTTTTATGCTGGTGTTGTTTCTTTCTCGGGCTCTTGGCCCCTACTCTTTGTACTTTGTTGGTTGATTCAATAAATTTTTACCCCTTTTTATAAAAAAAAAAAAAAGTATTAAGAAATATAATATAATAGATATTCTAAAATATATAATCTAATAAACTAATATGAGATATCCCCAATATATACATCACTGTGTAAGATTAGAGATTAAGTATAATGGATGGATATGTATACAAAATTAGATAAATAAGAGTAATCTATAGGTACATAAATAAACCATATTTATAGTTAATCCCAAAGCCCTAAATTGTGTAAATTTATTTTCTTGATCATTATATAAATAAAAATAAATCCTCATAAAATTAATTTTTATTTACAATATTTTAAGAAGAAAAATGTGTTTCATTAAACTAGTATATTTCACTATTAGTTTTATTTAGTTTATGCTTTTCAAAACACTTCCTAGATGTTCTTAAAAAAATTTGGGTGATTTTTTAAATATAAACAACTAACCATGATAAATATTATTGATATTCAAGTAGGAGAAAGTCCCTTGAATCAATGAGTTTAACAAAATAGAAAAATACAAAATAGAGGAATTAACACCTCAAGCTTTAGACAATAAAAAAAGAGGCACATAGGACTAAGAGAGACAAGAAGAAAAAAATTAGTCATAAAGATAGAGGGGCACAAAACTAACGCAAGAAAAACACAACAAACGATGACTAATAGATGACCACTAATCTTTGGGACTACAAATAAGGTTCCAATCAGCTTTCACCTTGTCAAGCACTTTATGTTAGTATTTATCCTCCATATTTTCTGTAGTGGTAGTTTAAATGATGTCCTCTTCGTAGTTTCCTTTCTTATTCTAATTTTTCTTGATCATAGTTTTTTTGAAGATCATGCCAAAGATAGCCATGTTCACGATCCCCCTGTGCCATTCTTCTTCCCCCTCACTAACTTCTTCACCTTTATATTCCTATTCACTATTATCTAGTCTTTCCTCATCATCACTAGGAAGGAACTCTTCATTAAAAGATCCCAATACAACTTCCTCTAGATACATATTCTTTCCTTTGTTATCATTGCTCTTATTATAAATAGCACTAGCCAGCATGCTGGATCCCCTTTCACTTGACGTACTACAAGAAACACTCTTATGATATGGATTTTTCTCATCACCAATTTTTATTGTGATAGAACCAAAGGTACCCATTTTAATCTTTCTAGGTTAGGAAGAGATGAAAGGGCTTCCCTTTTATAATGGGTGGTTCTCTTCAAAATAGTGATAGAAGATGTCTTAGAGGAGAAAATATTAATTGGATATTCCATTTTGAGTTCAAATTTTGAATACAAAGGGGGGGTATGTGGGGATGCAAATGTTTATTTTAAATGAGTATGATTTCTAGGTGATTAGTGATGGAGGTAAGAGTTTTTAGGGTGGTATTGAGAAAAAATTTATGTAGCTGAATGATTAATCCCTAATGCAGGGGTAGGTATGCCCCTTTAGCAATGCATTACATCAAGAAGCATAATAGATAAAAAGGGATATATTTACCCATTATTTCTTATGAATATAATTCAAGAGAGGAAAATAATATCCATTAATTTTGTTAAGCCTTACTTAAAGATTAAATTCACACATAATGTCCAAACTTACCAAAGCATAGGGCATGAGAAGATTTTCCCCAACCAAACCATTTTGAATCAGAATAGCTTTTTCTACTTTTTTAAAGAATTTTTCCATGCATTTTAGCCACTCCAATTCATTGCACTATAACTCTATAGATTGTAAAATAATTATTTTTATAACATCAAACTATATGTCACCAATTGAAACCTTTCTTTATTTCTAGGAGTTACAAAATTTGTAGGTGGAATATCCTCATATCCCTACACATCTTTGAAGAAGGGAGTTAAGCCAACATCCCCAAATATTTTCTAGATATATACATTTTGTTTGAAAGGGATGCATATGATGACAAGGTTTTTTAGTAGAAGGTTGAGGAGATATTATGCATGGACTAAAATATTTTCATTTTGATCCACATGATGCTTTTGGTCTCTCCTCAGTACTATAAAGTTGATCAAATGGAAATTTTGGTGGCATTGTAATTATTTTGGCCTACATACATGTTTCCTCCATCAGAGACTGATCTTGATTATTTAATTTTACTTTGAAAGATGTGTTATGGCATGTTCAAGTCTTGTAATGTCATGTTTCAATACATAATTAAATTTTTATTGCAATATTATATATGCTTAGAGTCGACAAGTGTGATATCATATGTTTCCTCTAAATGTTTTTATTAGAGCCAACCTAATTGAAGTTTATTTTTTTGTGGAGGATATATATAGAAGATAAAATTACTTTTTAAAATCATTTTTTTTCAAAGTTTTATGATAAAAAATTATGTTAAATATCATGTGTGTGAAGTTTGTGTCAATAGTTAATTGTACAAAAAAGGAACTACAATTTCAACATATGTTACATGTTTCTTCATAGTAGCTTATATTCTTATTTCTAATTATAAATTTCATGTACCCTATTCTAAGAAAATTATTCTCATTAGGTTCTTAGTATCTCACTCTAAGGTTGTTCACTGTGAGGCCTACCCCTATGATACACTTAGTATTTAGACAATTTTGAGTTGTGGTTATTGATTATGCTTAGAGATACTTTTGGTGACATGATACTTAGACATTTGAGTTCTTATGATGATTTGATTAACGTATTTACACATTTGAGTTCTTATGATGATTTGATTATGATGCTACATTCTTAGTTAGATAACTATGATGGTTGACCTAAATTATGCTAGTTACTGTATTATTATTCATGATATTTATTCATGATATTATTTTTTTTGGGTCCTCAAAATGCAGCGCTTAGTCCACTGGCATCCCCTGTATTGGGTTCATAATGAACTCTTTGTTATGTGAAAAAATTCCCCTTCGGTGGGTGTGTATATTTTCTTTTTGTATTTGAGTGTTAAATGTATTTGGTTTTCATGAATGTACCTAGTTCCCAAGGTGCCTCCTAGCTTGGGGGTGATTGGTTTTCCAACCAAAGGCTGGGAGGTGAGCACACCATTGGCTTCTAGAGAAAAGTTTGTGTGGATTTTGCAGGTTGGAGAAAGCTAAACAGTCCTTGGGATAGCTTGTACCCTTTAGATCAAGTTGGAGTTATCATGTCAAAGAAAATCTGCCCCCTTTGGGTTGTTTGTCATAGCCATGTAAGGCTGTTGTAAATAAAATGGAGACAAATGTGTTGTCAATGTAGTCATAATATTGTTGTGTTTAGTGTGTGAGTCATTTTAGGTATACAAGTTAAGTATTGTTAATTTTATTGAATGTTAAATCTGCCTGGTCTATCAAACTATTGGTTTTGTTAAAAGTGTATGGGAAAAAAAATGTATAGAACATTGATGCTATGAATAAATAAATAAAAAAAAGCAGGAAAGTTTTATTTTGTCATTATATTTTCTTTTATAAACCAATTATTGTGAAAACTAAAATGTAACCAAAGAAAGATTTCAGTAGACACCTAGTTATAGATAGATGACTGCTTACAACAAAAAAATATCTTACTATTGTGCAAGGGATAGAAATTTGTATTTTATTTTGGAAAGAAAATAATATGTTGATATTCCCAGTTTTATCTTCCTTCTCACAGTCCAAAGAAATACTTCATTTTAGAAGTCTGAAAGTGCATATAGTGCAAAATATTGTAAACTTTTATGCATTTCTATCTTACAAAGATATATATAGAGGACTCCTATTTGTAAACTCTGAAAAGAGAAAAAAAATATGGATTCATAAGGTTGCTAAAGAAATGCAATAATCTGCCTTCTTTTAATCTTCATACAAATGTATTTATTTTTCTTTTTGGAAGTATTACGATGGCTCCAGTTTAAAGTTTCTTGTATCTGTAAAACAAATGACCAAAAGAAAAGGGTTATCGCTACACTATCTATATTTCATCCTTTGTTAGCACTAAAAGTGAAGGTTTTATAATAGGACTTCTGATTAATAATAGGGGGAGGTATAGGATAGTTGCACACAAAATTCTAGTAAACACATGCATCATCTAATACAGGGTTGTTGTTACTCATAAAAAAATATAATAACAGAAGATCCACCATTCATTGTCAACTAAAAATAATGACTGAGAAATGAACTATGGATTGAACTTTGTTCCCAGAACGCTCTCCCACCCACTTCCTATAGACAATACTAGTTTTAACAACAATAAAATAAAATAAAATAATAATAGGAAGAAATCAGAGATGTATGAAGTAAGATTAATGTATATAAAACTTGAATCCTGCAACCTGTACCTGATGCCTACTCAGACTTTCAGATAGGATGAAGGAGATACCAGAGCCATCACCCCTTGTGTGTGTGCCTTGTAGAGACTTTGGTCTGCAAATAAAGAGGGTGTGTACTTGTGTGGAACAACACCACAGCGATCCTCATGGTAGAAGACAATGGTTTCCATCTGCTGCTCTCAATAGGTTTACCTGTTATACTCAAGCGCAGGAGGTTGTGTTAGAAGCACATTGGATTAGGCTTCAGATTAGTCAACAAATAGTAGAGCTAAGTTTTTAGTCAATGCATTATCTTTAATGTTGCATTGGGCATGATTCACCCTACACAATAAGATAAAGTTAAAAAGAAAACCGTATTAGGATTTAGAGAGTTTCGAAATGGATGTGAAATGTTATGCAATGTAGTTATAGAAATCTATCACGTGACATCCCACCAATCAGGCTGGCTGTATAGTTAAACTTATATTTGATATACGATGCAAATTATTTGTACGTGGTTCACTTGGCTGAGTGGACCATTCACATACTGCTGTTATGACTTGGTCAAACTACTTTTATAGCTACTGACGTTGAGTTATTCAAGCTCACTGCCTCACCCAATGATCATCGCATAGCAGAGAGTGTTGTAAATGCATCTCTATCATTGTAACGGCCAACTCATAATCTCCTTTACCATATAATATAAATATATATTTGTTTCACAGTAACTCTTGTTTCTGGAGCATTTCGATAAAACACATGTAAGTGTATTTCAGCTCTTGCATGTTATAATAGTATTATGAGTAGTATTTAGCAAACAAAAAGCCATATCTTCACTAATTCTCTCCTTGCATTCAAACAAGTATTGTTTCGTACAGTATAACCCTCCTTTCTTAGAGCGTTGAATGCATAGCGTAATTGATAATAGCATCACTGCAGGATCCCCCTATTGGCACATATGCTTTTATAAATGATACGTAATTATACATCATTCACGGTGGCCTTTCAAGTTATCCTGTTATTTCCCTATGGGAATTCACTCTGTGTATATAAAAGTCTACATAGGAATGCCTAAGATACAAGTTCCTTCAATAAAGTAGAAAGAGACCAAATATTGAATAGTTTCACATATTAAAATATACCTATTGGAAGTTCCTTAGCTTTAAGAAAAGAAAGAGGGAATCAAAAAATTTTGGTTTGATATTTTTTTTTATTCATTGGTTTTAGTATCATTAAGATAGTTTTGTTTTATTAATATGGTGGGTATAAATACACATGTGATAAGTTTTAATAATACTATATTCCACACACTCTTCAAAAAAATACAAAAGAAAAGAATCTAATAGTTTAAAATAAGAATAAAAGCAAGGAAAGAGCTTCACGTGACTCTAGGGAGTTTTTTTTTTAAAACAAGAAAAATAAAGAACCATATAGCTCTCTTTATTTATTATCTTCTTCTTTCCTCTCTTATTTAAAGGAAAATAATAATATCTAATATGTAAAATGATTAATGTATACTTATTTGTAAAAGCTATTCCTCATTCTTCTAATCATTAAGTTTATTTCCTAGAGTATATATTTAATATATATTTAGGAATTGTTTATCTATTTTTATTTAATTAAAGAAAAATAAATAATGTAATACATAATAATTAAATAAATGAGTATTAAAATTTTAAACGTAGATTAAAAATAAATAAATAAATAAATAAATTATGTATCTGAAATTCAAATTTGATGATTATGTAAATTTTATAAATCTTGTATTTGTAAAGTTTGTATTGGTGTGTGAAGGTCTCTTCCTGCACCCACTCGTTTATATACTCCCTCTCTATCCTTGGGCTTTATGCCAATGATGTTATTCTTGGACCACACCATTTGGTCATATGGTGCATGTAGCTAGTTAACAAGCACAACTGGTGTATGATGAAACCTAAGCTTGCTTGCACAACCTTTTAGAGACTTCTTCACTATCTCCTTGCTAGAACCTAACTCCAATGGTTCTTGTTGAGCTTGGAAGACCAACCAAGCTCTACTCCAACTCCTCTCTATGAGCTTTCCACTTGTGCTTAGCTCAGGAAGACCAACACCATTTGAAACTGCATTCCTCTTCACAACACCCAGAAGGATCTAAGTGCTTGCATCACCATCTAATTTGAACTCATTTCAGGGGAGTTAGGAGCCCTGTTTCCTTGCCTTTCACATTCATCTGAAAGCATCTTGAAGGTTCTCCAATCCTCAATCTACCCGATTTTAGGATTTTGCCTTGAGAAGCCCTATTCTCTACTAGCCCTTACCAGTCCCTTTTTGGATTTTCTTGCTTAAATCTGCCAAACAACCTATCGAGTAAACTTAAGTTCCTGATACCCTTTTTTAAATTGTAAATCTTTCACCAAGTTTTAGAGCCCTGCCTGTACCGTACAGTGGATTCCTACAAACAAGGAGGATTAGGGCAATTAGGCCTAATACCTAGGGTTTGAACTCTTCTTCCTTCAAACCTATCTCCAATGGATTGGTTGAGGTCTCAATCCTCCCAAAATGTTTAGCTGTGATGAAAACTCACCCTAATCCATACTATGGCCGTACTGTACTCCTTACCCTGCCTGAGTTCTTCCAATTTGCTCTTCCAAACTCCTAATCGGGTAACTTACACTCGCCTAGGGTTTGGTATTACCAACTTTTGCTTGGCTCTCAAGGTTTCCTACTACTACAAATTTTACAAAGTACTGACTCCACTCCCATATTCCACTAAACTCAGGAGAATCCCATGGTCAGTGTCTATAGGGGAGTCATTCCAAACCTAACTACTCAAAACAGAGAAAATGAACGCCCTACACTCTAATCTAAGAGTTAGAAACAACAAACCTACTCTAAGCAATATGAAAGCAAAATGAATGTTACTCTACATTGTATAATGAATGCAAATACAGTGATAGAACAGTGAACACAATGCCAATGGTAGCTCTATTTTTTCAAAACACACGGGGATTTCAGTAAAAACATAAAAATTTTGTAAAAACTGCCTTCTATTCCTTCACACCAAAATCTTTGATTACAATGCTAACTACTTACTTTCTATGAGCCACACATTTACATGGATCTATTTTCCTTCATTCAAGGAGATTAGATCGATCCCATACCCCTGATTTCAAGGAAAACCAAAACCACAAGTTTGCATGCACTCCACAATTGCTATCATGCAACTTTTGCAAGATTCTTGCAACTCCTTCCATCCTCCTGCATTTTAGGATCATTATCTCCTTGATCTTGAGCCAACATCTCTTTAACTGTCCCATGGCATCTTCCAACAATGAGGATGTTGTGGTTACACATTTAAAGTTCATCCTTCCAACACACACTGTGCAAATCTAATTAAACCAGAAATTTAAAAACATGACTAAACTAGGATGACATTTATGCTAAAGATTAATTCAACACACCCACTCAAGACCTTGTAAGTTCCAAATCACACATACAAACATCTTGATTTGGCGAAGATCAGGTACAAGCCAAAATTGTGCAAACCAAATAGGGGTTTGGCCTAGGTGCTCATGCACCATCAACACATTATAGCATTTAATAGGTGTTTAATGTTGTCTTTTCAAAAAAAAAATTGTTACTAGTGTTTTTGCCCTAGTGTAAATTATGGGCATTACATTTTTGGTATCAGAGCCTAGGTTCCAACACCGGGAACTATGGGTATATGTGTTCATCATGTTAATATGTGTTATGATATTATCATGTAGGATGCCAACTAGATTGTGAAAGGTTCACGGGCGCGGACATGGCCGTGGACATGGTGTGGGGCGGGAGTGAGTCGAGTCACCACCAGTAGCCCCACATGTTCCAAAGGTAACACAACATGAGCCTTCACAGAATCTTAATTTCCAAATCCTGCATGCATTAGAGGATTTGATTGGGGTTATTCACGCTCAGCTACCAGTGGTAGAGGAGGACCCTAGACGAGGCCATACACAACACTCAAATGAGGTACATCGGTCAAAGCGTAGAGAGAATAGTAGAAGTCCCCCTCGTATTCTTAAGGAGTATAATGATGAGGGAGAGAGGGGATAAGTTCATCTAGATTCTCCACCACAGGTTCCCCATCCTGAGGTACCAGATGAGGGTAAAATGTATTGAGATCCAGGCTATCAGATTCATGAGTTGTTACGATTGAAACCACCTAATTTTGAGGGATCCATAGATGGAGTAGAGGCTGAGTCTTGGCTTCTTAGCCTTGGGAGGTGCATGGGATTGTGTGCTTATGCAAGCAATCTAAAAGCATGTGTTGTGATACTATTTCTTCGATGTTTAGCATCTATGTGGTGGTGCCAAGAGGAGCGCAAACACCACCTATCTTTAGATACTCTCACTTGGGAGACATTCTTAGAGTGGTTTTGAGCACGCTACTTATCTGAACATTTCGGGAAACATTGTATTGATGAGTTTCATGACCTGTATCAGAGGGGTTTATCAGTAGCACAGTATGAGAGCCAATTTTTGGAGATACTACCGTATGTGGATTATTTGCATGATGAGAAGCTTCTTGTCAATTGTTTCATCAAGGGATTAAATGTAGGTATATCAAGACCAGTTCGCATGGCTGATCCAGAGAACCTTTGGGTTACTGTGGAGAAGGCCCTTATAGCAGAAGAAATTCAAGGGAAATCTCAAGATGCACGAGAGTAGTTTCAGAACTGCAACCACACTCCACAGTCACATAACTTTTGACGACCTCCCCTTCCTTCGAAGGGAGGATTTAGGCCTCAAGTTGGGCCACCTAGACCACCATAGTAGCAGTAGTAGAGTCAAAGGCCTAGGCCTCAATGGAGCTCACAGGGTGGCCACTTCAGGCCATGGCAGCCATAGGGTCCTCGACATGATCAACATCCATAGACACAGGGTGTCACTCCAGGATGTTCATAGCAGTCCTCCCATGGGGGATTTAGTGGTTCTAGTAGGATTGGGGCACAACAACCTAGCAAGACATAGTCGGCTTAGGTGTATACTCGAGGTCCTTGTTATGTATGTGGTGCAATGGGACACCTAGCTAGGGATTTCCCTCAGGGACCTGTAGCTAGAGGACAACAAACCGGAGGTTCTGAGCAGACAATGGGAGATGTGGCCAAGTCCCATAGAGTTTTTGCAGTGGTCGAGAACTACCAAGCTGAGCATTAGGCCACTATCATTGAGACACTAGGTATGATTTATGATATTCATGTTTCCATTTTGTTTGATTATGGAGCATCTGATTCTTTTATTTCCCCATCTATAGTGGAGCGTAGTAGGCTAGTGGCATCTCAGAAAAATGATAGGTGGGAGGTTGAGTTAGCTTCAGGAGCTAAGGTACCCATAGATTCAGTCATCTTATCAGAGGCACATAGGGCACTGTATGTAACACATCCAGGGGTGAAGAAGATGCATGCCGACCTTTGACAGTTATACCATTGGGCAGGGATACGACGCGACATTGCAGAGTTTGTGACTCGATGCCTCGAGTGTCAGAGGTTCAAGGCAGAGCACTAGCATCTGACAGGATTATTGTACCTGCATGATATTCCTGAGTGGAAATGGGACACCATTTCGATGGATTTTATTATTGGTTTACCTTTGTCTTCACAACATCATGATGCCATCATGGTGATTGTTGACAAGTTGACCAAAGTGGCCCATTTCTCACCTGTGTGTATGACATATCCATCACTGACAGTTACGAGGGTATTTCTTGGAGGTATTGTCAGATTACACAGAGTCCCTCAAAGAATCATTTCAGATAGAGATTCACTTTTCACATCCTTATTTTGGACTTCATTTCAAAAGGCATTGGGCACCCAGCTAAACTTCAGTTCAACTTACCATCCTGAGACAAATGGGAAAACGGAGAGGGTCAATCAGATGTTAGAGGACATGTTACGCATGTATGTGATGGATCATCAGTCCCGATGCGAGGAGTACTTGTATTTGGTTGAGTTTTCCTATAATAATGGACATCACAGTTCCTTGGGTATGCCACCCTATCAAGCCTTGTACAATAGACCATGCAGGACTCCTTTGAGTTGGGATCGCCTAGAGGATAGAGTGGCAATTGGTCTAGAGATGATATAGGAGATGGAGCAGCAAGTGGATTTGATGAGGCAACGTCTTCTAGAGGCACAAGATCGACAAAAAAAAGTATGTTGATGCTAAGAGGGTTGATCAGATTTTCTCAGTAGGAGATCATGTATTCTTGAGAGTGCGTCCACACAAGAGTCTAATCCATTATGGAAAGGGCTCTAAGCTTGCACCTTGATTTGTTGGACCATTTGAGATCTTGGATCAGATAGGTCCTGTAGGTTATCGTTTAGCCATCTTCCTAGCCTATCATGTATTCACAATGTGCCTCATGTATCTGTGTTGTGACGTTATGTGCATGATGACTCTCATGTTTTGGATTGGGATGCGTTGCAGGTGGAGTCGGACGGACAGCTAGCCTTGGAACCCATCTGCATTTTGGCTCGATGGACGTTGGCCCTTTCAGGTCGAGAGTTGGAGCAAGTTAGGGTCCAATGAGATCGATATGATGAGGTTGTAGCGACTTGGGAGGATGCCTCATGATTGAGGGATTTATATCCCCACCTCTTTGAGAACTTCCAAGAGGAAGGTCATTCCTAGAGGGGGAGGATGTGAGGCCTACCCCTATGATACACTTAGTATTTAGACTATTTTGAGTTGTGCTTATTGATTATGCTTAGAGATACTTTTGATGACATGATACTTAGAAATTTGAGTTCTTATGATGATTTGATTATGGTATTTAGACATTCGAGTTCTTATGATGATTTGATTATTATGCTACATTCTTAGTTAGATAACTATGATGGTTGACCTAAATTATGCTAGTTATTGTGGTTGTTTAGTTTGAATTTTAAAATGAACAAATGAAATAGGTGTTGTGAATAAACCATGTTATAATTTGATAAATTTGAAAATTAAGGTAAAAGGAATTGGATATGATATATGATTAATGTTTGTTCCAGTTATGATATGAGATATATATGCTATGTGAAATTATGCAAATTGATTATATGAAATGATGATTCAATTGTTTTGATATATTATTTATTTGGATGGAAGCTTGTGTATATGAAATGGTGATTCAAATGTTTTGATATATGATTTATTGGATGGATTAACATGTGCATCGAGTGTGTAGGTACACTTTCCATGGCCAATGAAAATTGGAGGTGACCTTTGGGAACCCTGATTAAATTTACCAGTGAAGCCAAGCTATAGTTCATATGGAGGGACTATAGTTCCATTTTGTAATGTATTTTCTTTGTGATGTTATTTTTGCATGTTTGTAAAATGGTTTTAATTTCCATGTCAATCTGTTTAAGTGGTGAGTTGTCCACCCAAGTGGACAAACTCGGATTTGATCTTTATGGCACTTTTTGAGGGTTGAAAAGTTGAGTTTTTAAGTGTTTTTATTGATTTAAGGTCCCTAGGTCAAGTACCTATGGGTTAGGAACCTTTTCAGCCTATAATTTTGGGTTAGTTTCATGATTAGGCACCCTTTTTGAGGCCTTAAATAAGTTTGGCGAAAATAAGGTTTTGAGAAGTGGGATGGGGACTAGTCCCTTTCCACTCCCACTTCTCTATGTTGTCTTGAAAGTCCCCCAAGTTCTCACACATGTGAGAGCACAAATGGGTGAATGTGCTTGGGAGGGTGAATGGGTGAGTGACAAGTGTCACTTCCCCATTCAAAAGAAATTCAAAGTTGAATTATATAAGAGAAACTAAGAACAAGGGTTTTGGGGATTCTCTTTTGCATTCTTTGGTTTTGGACTTGAATTTTTGGGGAGATCTTGGATTTGGCTTGGGGAGGTTGGAAAGCAAGCTTGGAGGAGGTGGAGTTCTGCTCACTCGCATCATTTGCTTCCAAAGCTTGGATTAAGGTAGGATCAACAAATTTTTTTTGCTTCTTATGTTGTCAAATTTGTATGCACTATGTACATGTGATTGTGCATTTGAAATTATTTTTCTTAAGTGTTGTTTTCTTGTGTCTTCTTCTCTTTGTATGAGTGTTGTGGGGAAAAAAGGTTGTAATGGGATAGGCTCACCCAAATTTGGTAAGAGCATCCCAAGTTTGGGGATGGATAGAGTAGGAACCTCCATGGGGAAAAGTTATTCCTCCTTTAAAAGGAGAGGTTTAAAAGATGGGTATGAGTACCCCTATGTGTTTTGTAATGTGAAGAATGGTTGGGTGGATAAGGAGATGTGGAGGAAGGGTTTGTAGTTGAAGGGTTGAAAATTTGGTGATTTTTATTCATGATATTATTTTTTTTGGGTCCTCAAAATGGAGTGCACAGTCCACCTCCATCCCCTGTATTGGGTTCATAATGAACTCTTTGTTATGTGAAAAATTCCCCTTGGGTGGGTGTGTATATTTTATTTGTGTATTTGAGTGTTAAATGTATTTGGTTTGCATGAATGTACCCGGTTCCCAAGGTGCCTCCTAGCTCGGGGGTGGTTGGTTTTCCAACCAAAGGCTGGGAGGTGAGCACACCATTGGCTTCTAGAGAAAATTTTGTGTGGATTTTGAAGGTTGGAGAAAGCTAAATAGTCCTTGGGATAGCTTGTACCCTTTAGATCAAGTTGGAGTTATCATGTCAAAGAAAATTTTCCCCCTTTGGGTTGTTTGTCATAGCCATGTAAGGCTGTTGTAAATAAAATGGAGA
>VDFB02286404.1:0-28225 GCA_007258455.2 Sequoia sempervirens
CTCCTAAGTTTTTACTCCAAGTCCCCTGCTTATAACCAAGGTTTCAGGGTCACATCATCAAGGAGAGTCTGGTCAAGTAGTGGGTAACTTATGCTCTTAAAAGCAACAACTTTTTTATAATGATTTTATATCATCTAAGAGCTCATTTTTCTATTTGATATGGGAGTATGAGTCTATGCTAAGAGCTAAGTCCTTAGGGTTATCCTTTCCACCAAAATTGTCTAGAACACGATCTTGACCTCATCCCTTTTATCATATCTTTTAGTGATTTGAACTCTAGGGATATGTGTAATCAAGGAGCATACTGTCAGCATCACCAATTGTGCTCAACCAATTGAACTACAACTCTTTGGTACTAATATTTTTTTTTTTATCAGCAAGAGGCATAGCCAAAATTTATTAATATATCTAATATCAAAGGATCTTACATCTTATATTACAAGATAATCATTATAAGCTTATACTCGAAACCAAAACAACGACTGTTCTTGACAGGATATAAGCATCTGAAAGAGCTCTAGACATAATTAAGTCCCAACCAGTGTTGTGGCCAGAGGAACAAACTCTCTCTTGCAAAATGGCCCCAATAACAAAGGACCTTGATCATCTAACATAGCTTTACTACCACCACCTCACCTCTTTACCTTCCGTTGCAAGCTTCGATAACTCATCTGCTTCCAAATTTTCCTCCCTATATACATGATTAATAGTAAAACAATCAAAATAATCAAGAATTGTCAGTATCCTTTGGTACTAATATTTGTTTTAAACAATGTGAGCATTGTAATAAGATTTTAGGCAATTGCTAAGTGATTTCTGGATTCGATTGTGTGCGATGATGCAAAAAATCGCACACAATCAAATCCAAAAATCACTTAGCAATTAACATTATGGATTGTGGAAAATTGATATCATTAATTTTAGGCAATGTTAATTTATATATATTATCTATAAGTTTTATAATTATGTTCATAAGAAGTTTTTTAGTGAGGAGCATTTGATGAAATGCTTACATAGATGGTAGAGATTAAAATGTCAACTATCAAATAAATCTTGTCTTTACAATTAGCAATAGGTACATGATTGTGACATGGACATTGTCATCTTGCAATGAATTTGTATTTGTGACAACATAAATTAGAATAATATCATACAATTTTTTTATAGAATATTAAAGTTGAAAATAAAATTAAACATCAAAGAATATTAAAATTGATAATGAAATTAATATAGTATTAGTCAAATTATTGGCAGATATTTTCACAACTAAGCAATTGTTAGGGCGGGCACAAATACAAAAAAATTAAAGAAAATGTTGCAAGTATGAAGGTGTTGTCATTGATTTCAACTAGTTAACTGGTTATCAATTGGTTGCTATTGTCATTGATGTCATGAAAATAGGTTATTGATTGTATATGTCGAGGATATTGAGAAATTTGTAATAAGGAAGCTTTGTTGGTTTTCTTCGGGTTGTGCTCTGGGATGTGTTCCTATGCTTGTGTGGTTCAAATATATTGTTCATGGTTGTTGATGGTTGCTATATCTAGGATTTGGGCTCCTAGATCGTTGTACAGTGTGAGATATTTTCACTAGTATGCGTACTATGCTTTTTTGTGTATCTAGCTGTTGTTTGAGAGAAATGTAGTTGCTATGGATTTCTCTGATTCATGGTTTCAAGACTTGCGGTTTTGGAAATAAGTTGATATGATCATGTTCAAGTTCAATTTGTTATCCAGAGAGATTGGATTGTGTTAAGGTTGTGTGTGCTTAATTGATTTATGTGTTTTACATGGGTATTGGCCGACCTTGTGTTTAACACTACTCACGAAGTTTATGGAAGCATATTGAGGCATGTTGGGACTTATTTAGGTCCTCATTAAGTGTGTGTTTGGGTCGCCCTCATTCTAATTCCATTGTAGAATGTTTTAGCGCTAACCTAATTTAAATTTGTAAATGCAAATAATGTATGGCTGACCTTGGATGAGTTTCAAGGTTGAAGATGGTATAAATATAAGCTAGAGATGTTTGTGAAAGATGAATGCAAGCTAGAGATAGATGTGAAAATTTTGAGTGATGCAAATTTGAGCAGATTAGTGTGAATTTCCTGTCAGGATTCCAAAGGTAGTGAGTTGAAGGCATTTGACATCTTTTGTGTGTTTGCAAGTGTGTGAGCGAACTGTGGTGGAAATCTTCGTTGCATTGAGATTGTTTTCTCTCTGTAACAAATCTCTTCTATCTTCTTTGTAATTCTATGGTAGTGAGCCCTCTAGGTGGTTAACCCTCTTTGGTCCTGATTTGGACATGTAAGTCTCGTTTTTGGCAGTGAGCCTTTCCTCCATAGATTTTGTCCTTTTTATGTTTTGTAAGTACAAATTTGTTAGATGCATATGCTCTATGTCTAATACATAAGCGATATGTCTAATGAATTGATGTTAGAAGTGATTAAGAAAACCATGAGTATGTATTTCTTCACATTTTTTTTTGAATGAGATGTTTTTACTGTCCTTACTCTTTTCCTACTTATATATTTAATTGCATTAATTGTACAATGTGTAATACTTATGTTTACTTTAGAGTAATGATAAGAGTGTTTGAAGTAGGTGGATCTTATCTCTCTCTCTCTCACACACACACACTCACAAACACACACACACACACACACAACATAAAACACACACACAAACAGACACATACACGTACACACACACAAAACATACACGTGCAACACACACAAACACCACACACATGCACACACACAACACACACACAAAAAAAACAAACACACATACAACACACACATATAACACACATACTACACACACACATAACACACATACACACATGCACACGACACAAAACACATAGACAAGACACACACACACATGCACACACAACACATGCATGCACACACACACAATTTATAGGTATGTTATACAACTCTTAAGCTAATGATTAAGAATAACTTAATCTCACAATTGTCTTCTAAACAAGCCTAACTCATATCTTCACACCATTATAATGAATTAAAAGAAAGAGTTGTTTAGCGTCTCACTCTTTGATTTATCCGTTCATGGTTTTGTGATCTTTTGTTGCATTATGATGTGTGTGGTTTGGTGGATGGAGACGTAACATCTCACTACTAGTGTATACATCACTTTTGTTCTTCTACTTTAGAGGGTGTCATTTTGAATGATTATCACTCACCTTGTGAGAGAATATAATGCTCCCCCTATATGTGTATCACCTATATATCCATTCCACATACATATTCGTGCTAGTGTTGTGTTGTTGAAAGGTAAACAACAATTGTACATTATATATGTGAGATAACTCTATAATTGTTGTGATTATTTCCAAAAAGAATTAACCATATTTTTATCTAGTACAATATCTAACATTAAAAATAAACATTGCAACAGCTTTTAGATAAACATATTTAAAATAATCATACTAATTATTTTTAATTACCCAAAAAACAATAACTAATAGCCACTTTACACTTGTCTAGCACAATAAACACCTACCAAAACAGCAACTAGTAAAATCTAACAACCAACCAATACATTATTTGCTGCCATAAAAATCTTATATCTTCATGAACTATAACTGTAAGACTGATAAGCCATTAAATATTGGTGTTTTGTTCCACAAAAAAAAACTCTGTTGGAAATGGAAGCCACAGTATCCACAGAACTAAAAGTAACAATATCCAAATATATATAGAATTGTCAGGACAACTGCAAATATGGGTATCTTGAAATCACAAACAAGAAGACTTCTGGAGTTTACTGACACTTCCTAATCCATGAACATGAACTTCTGACATTTCCCATTTCATCTGAATATCAACTTTCTAAACTTGTTGCAGAACTTGGAGTTGCTCACTTATTTCATTACCAATTCCAAAGCAGGTTTTTATCTTTATTGCAAACATTCAGAAATTTATATTTACTTGAGACAAAATTAGCCACAATCCAACTCCATAAATAATACTGCAAAATAGGTGTTCTTTCCTACACATCCCATTCCTCTGATAACCCAATTCTTTAATCATTGAAAACTCACGAGTAACAGTAATGCACCACTGCACTTTGTCGTTTCGGTCCCCACAAACACGGAGAAAATCCATTTCTGAGCAATCGGTTCCGAAAGAAGAGACCTTTTTTAATGTTTTACAAGGTATTCACGTTATAAATAGACTAAAATTTGCAATCTTGTGTCGACTCAACAGATAGTTGGGAGTGAGTGAGCTAAAGCCCGGCCAGCTGACAGTGATCCTACTAATGCTAGTGCTGGATCGTAGATCTTCCACTTGTTCTTATATCACTCGGTTCCTTTAGTTTGGTCGTTTATAGGAGAGAGGATATGGTAGGAGCATTTTAACTTCATGCTTCTCAAAAATTTTACGTGGAAATTTCAAATCACTTCTAATTTTTTACAGTGGCTTATTTCGCAAGTCCCCTACACTAAGTTTTCAGGGTCACATTATCAAATATGATGCCACATCAACATACTTTTTGTCGAGGTGTCCAAAAAGGCCCAAAAAAAAAGGTGAGATTGATAGTTGTGCACTAAGTCATGTTTTATTGGTGCGTTGATGTGGCATCATATGATTTGTTGCTTTTTAGATCTAAGGAATATATTTCATTCAATTATGGGTAGTTGTCATCAACACTAACAAATTTCAAGTCACAACTATTGGTGCAATATTGTTTAAAATATTGGGCATTAACTCAACAAATGCTATAACAATTATTGGAACATGCTCAAGTACCGAGTCCTCTCCCCTATTGCCATATTTTTTTGTCTAGAGAGTCTAGTCAAGGAGTGGGTGCCTTATGCTCTTAAAAGCAACAACTTTTTTTATAAGTATTTTATATCATCTAGGAGTTCATTTTGCTATTTGATATGCGAGTATGAGTCTATGTTAAGAGCCAAGTTCTTAGGGGTATCCTTTCCACCAAAATCGTCTAGAACATGATCTCGACCTCATCCCTTTTATCATACCTTTCAGGGGCTTGAATTGGGATATGTGTAATCAAGGAGCATACCGTCATCCTCAACCAATTGAACTACAACCCTTTGGTACTAATATTTGTTTTGAACGATGTGAGTCTTGTAATAAGATTTTAGGCAATGCAAATTTATAGATATTATCTATAAAGTTTCATAATTATGCTCATAAGCATTTTTTTAGTGAGGAGCATTTGATGAAATGCTTACATAGATGGTAGAGATTAAAATGCCAACTATCAAATAAATCTTGTCTTTACAATTAGCAATAGGTACATGATTGTGACTTGGACATTGCCATGTTGCAATAAATTTTTATTTGTGACAACATAAATTAGAATAATATCATACAATATTTTGATAGAATATTAAAGTTGAAAATAAAATTAAACATCAAAGAATATTAAAATTGATAATGAAATTAATATAGTATTAGTCAAATTATTGCCAAATATTTTCACAACTAAGCAATTGTTAGGGTGGGCACAAATACAAAAAAAATTAAAGAAAAGTTCTTCGATCTTTTGGCATTGGGTAGCAAAGGAGGGTAGTGTGATTATCTCATCCTTTATGTGCTCCTCTAACAAGAGGAAGGTCAACACCACTAGAGAGATATGTTCAAGTATGATAATCAAATCCATCATGAAAATATAATTGAAGTCAGACTCAATACATAGAATTAAAACGTCTCCATCGAGCATTGTCTCTATACCATCACATTTGTATTTCACATGCACAAAATCCCTTCACCAAAATATTAAGAAAAACTCATTCTTGCAAAGATAATAAATAAAGAAAGAAAAAACCAAGGAGGCAATCCTTTGTTGATAAAAGCAAAGACTTCATCATGATGAATAGGGGGTTTTGACCATCCAACTTATCTCCAAGATATCATTCCCATCTTTGGTGTAGACTCGAAAGATACAAAGGAAGGTACACAAACATATGATCAATTAAATAATTCAAATATGTAGAACAAAATGCAAAAATGATGTGTTGTAACACAATGTGTGAAGCAATTTTCCTGTGTCCATGAGAATAGGGTGGTTGAAAGCAAGGGCATATGTGTCCACTCTAAAGAGGGGATCTCCATTGGAATCAAAGATGGTAAAGTCGTTGTCACAATTTATAGAATTTGATAAAGAGAAATATTTAAAAAAAAAGTAAATCAAATAAAAGATGCCAACTACTATGAAATCAAACTTAAAATCACACAATTTATTTTCTACAAAAATATAATCATACATAATTTCCTTAAAAAACCATAAGACTCCATTAATGGCTTCTACCAATTTTTTTTTGAAGAAAATGAAAATTTTAAACTATTTTGAGCACACACACAATCCTTAAAAAATTGAATAATTAGCACAAGAAATATCATACATTCTCTTCTTATAATATCTCTATTGTATGGCAATTGAATGGGGTAAGTGCAGAAAGATGGGGAACCAAAAAGTGGCCCGCCACTATTTGGTCCCATAAAAGACATAACACAAACATGCTATAATGTGTTCCAAGAAGCAAAAATACCTCTCTCTCTCTCTTTCCATCTCTCTTTACCTTAAACTATATACATGGAATAAACTTATAAGTGACATTTATATATGGGCATTTATTTTCTTATAATGTAAGTTATATTTCATGTATATAGTTTAAGGATGTTTGAGAATGGTTTCAAATCTTTAGGAGTTATAATATATATTTTGGGTTTTGTAAGATCTTATAATTTTTAGACAGTCAAATTTTAGTAATTAGCAATCTCCTTTCATCTTTCTCTCTCTCTTTGTATCTCACTCTCTTTATCTCCCTTGAACTCTCCCCCCCCCCTCTCTCTCTCTCCCTATCTCCATCCCTTTCTCTACCTCTCTCTATCCCACTCTCTCTTTTTCCACTAAGCTCAAAACCTACCTCTCTCTCTACCTCTCCCTCCCCTCTTATTTTATCTATACCTACCCCCTCCCTCTCACTCTCTCTCTTCTATGTGTGTGTCCCTCTGTATTTGTCTTTGTCACTAGCTCTCTATCTCTTTGTCTATGTATCTATCTCTCCACCTCCTTCTCTCTCTACTTATCTCTCTATCTATGTGTCTCTATCTCTATCTCCCTCCCTACGTCTCCCTCCCTCTCTCTCTCATTTGTGTGCGTCTCTCTCTTTGTCTCTTTGTCTTTGTCGATGTCTCTCTATCTTTGTATCTATCTCTCTACCTCCTTCCCTCTCTACTTATCTCTCTATCTCTCAGTCTCAGTCTCTATCTCTCTCCCTCCCTCCCTACTTCCCAATCTAACCTCTATCTCCCATCTCCATCTCCTTTCCTCCCTTGCTCCCTCCCTCTAGTATCTCTCTCCTTAGAGAGAGAGTGGTAATATAGAATTAGAGGGGGAGGGAGAGAGCTTTATAGAGAAGGGTAGGTAGAGAGAGAGAGAGGGAGAGGAAAGATAGTGAGAAGTAGATAGATAGAGAGGTAAGGTGGGAGGAAGGGGTAGGTAGAGAGATGGAGAGGGGAGATAGTGAGAAGATGGGAGAGAGAGAGAGAGAGGAAGAGAGGGTGAGGGAGAGGGGGAGAGGGAGAGAGGGAGGGAGGGAGAGAGAGGGGTAGTGAGGGAGGGATAGAGGGAGAGAGGGAGAGAGAGGGGTAGTGAGGGAGGGCGGGAGGGATGGGTAGTGAGGGAGAGAGAGAGAGGTGAGAGAGAGGTAGATAGACCCTCAACCCTCTATCATGAAACCTAAAACTTAAGACCTAAACTCTAAACAATATACACTAACCCTTAACCCTAGGATCTAAACCCTAAACCCTAGGACCTAAACCCTAAAACCTAACATTAATAATTTTTAACACAAAACCTTTAAAATTGAATTAAATCCCTAAAACCTCAATGTTGAACCCTCCATCATAAACCTAAACCATAAACCCTAAGCTCCAAACCCTAAAACCTAAGAAAATAAATTTAAGATCTCTAACCCTTTATCAGAAATCATAATCCATAGGCCTTAAACCATTAATAATTTAGAGAGAGTGATTAATGCAGAGTAAACCCAATTTGATGCAGAGTAAACCCACTCCACTTTCAACACTCACACTAATGCACAATTTATAGAGATGAAATAATTTTCTCCATTCAAATATTTATCTTTCACAAATACAAATTCAATTCAAAACAAATTACACAAATATATTTGTGTTGCAAAATACTCTCCTATCAATCTGCCTCTATTTTCAAAATAGTCCCCTTACTCCCATGATTTGAATTTTCTCCCTTTTCCACTGCGCACCAATTCACCTCTGCTTGGTGGCTCCACACATATCTATAGGCCTCTTAAAGGCTACACACACAAGATTTTATTTAGCCAAAACCAGTCCCACAATGGCATGGGTTCTCTCCTCACATCCCACACATAGTTCCCTTGAACTAAGGATCGATGCCTTCTTTTCCTCTCCTCCTTATCAGCGAAAAATTCCCCTCTTATATGCCACGCCCCACTTTATGTAGATTTTGGTTTTGAAAATTGCCACCTCCACATGGCCGCAACCCTTCATCATCACACTTTGATGCTTGCGACTAGTTTGGCGTACTATGCTTCCCCTTTTTCCATGTTCTCTTCACTCCATGATCTTTTCATTCCTTTATGTCTATCATCCTTTCCTTTATTCATCGGTTACCTCTTTGAAGATGAAAAGGCAAGCATTTTTCTTGAACATTAAATCAGAATGCCTCCCCAAAATTTACCGACCTTTCTTCATCAATTACATCGGCATTATCTAGTCGACCACTCATTGAATTAGAAAAGGCATCATTAAAGATTTAACTGCTATCTCTTTGAAAGTAAGAAAGCACAATTTAAACATGACTTCATCTCCTCAAATTCTGTATTTTAATACCAATCGATGACAATTGTAGCAATTGATGAGACAATGTTTCCTCGAGGCGTTATGTCTTGGCTAGGGTAATTACAACTGCAACATTTGACAAAATTTCCTTCGCCTCCAGCAATGTCACTTCTTTCATATTCAACCATCGTTTCAAAATAAATGGAAGCATTCAATTAAACACATAAGATAACATTTCTTCAAAACATATATCGGCTCCCATCTTTGTCGAAATGCCATGGTAAAGGATGTAGAATTTAAGAGGTTTAAGCACTGTCCAAAGAGAGAAAACTAAAACAAAACCAAAATTGAAGAAATCAAACCAACAATTTCTTTTTTTTGGGTGGTGCTGATTGCCCATTCGCCCTCGTGCTCCTGCACCAAGCATGCCAGGAAAAAGGAATGTTCCTTGAGTTGGTAACTCAAGAACATTTAAAGGTGTATGGGATGGTAATCACATGTTTATTTTTAATCCAATGCTACTCCTTGTCCACGTGAACCTTCTCTCTTCTATGCTTCAGCTCATCCTCAACACTCAAGCCAAAGCCATCTCCACTAGCATTATCTTGTTTCTCAAAACAACTTCTTACCGCTGGTCCACTTCTATGCCCTCCACATTCCTTTGGACTGCTACTCTTTATTTCTTTATTGTGCTTTTGCAATAAGTTTGAATTCAATCTTCCTTTTCCTCTTGAAATCTGCCTTTTGAATGGCTGCAAATCACTGTACTCACTCTGTTCCTTTTCTTCTACGTGTTGCTTCTCTGCATTGCAACAAAAATAAAGTTGGACTCTTTCAGTTGCTTTTCCTTCTCTTTTAAAGAATTCAATATATACTACTTCCCATCTTTCTGGATGGTGTAATTCTTCCTACCATCATAATTGGCCTCCCTATCAAGCTTCCATGGCCTACCCAACAACACGTGACAAGCAATCATGGGCATCACATCACACAACACCTCATCTCTATATGAACCAATTTGAAAACTGACTAAACACTGCTCCCTCATAGTCATTTCATGTTCCTTCTGCAACCAAGAAACCTTGTATGGACTGGGGTGCTTACTCCTTTGCAAAAAAAAATTCTACCATCTCCTTTGAAACTAAGTTATTTGTACTACCACTATCAACAATAACTTTACAATACTTACCTCCATTCTTGCACACAGTTCGGAAAAGACTTCTTCTTTGAGATGGTTTCTCCTCCACCGTAGTTGGGTTCACCAAAACTCTCCCCATCATGAGAGATTCACCTTCTTTTGGGTCTGCTACTTTTGGGGATGCATCAAACTCCTCATCCTCTTGTGCCAAGTGGTTTCTTGCTACACTCTTCTTGCTACCTTCATGTACTTGAGAACACTCGAAAGCACGATGATCAACTTCTCCACACTGATAACATCTGAATGGAAGCCTTTTGTTGTTGCCACCACTTCCTCTCATTGATGTCTCCTTTTCTTTTATGTTTTGACCCCCTTCTTTACTCCATTTTGGATTGGATTCTTCCTCAATCCACTTTCCTTTACTGCTGCTTGCTTGTCCCTTTTCAGCTCCAAATCTTCCCTGGCTTTTGGAATTATTTATTTTCCTCTTCATTAATTTCTCCTCTTCCTTCAACGCATACTAGTATGCTTCCTCAACTATGGTAATCTTCAACATACTCATCTCATCATGTATGTTAAACCTTAAGCCATTCACATACCTGACTGCCTTTTCCCTATCAATTTCATGCCTTCCAGATCGAATAAACAACTTGTAAAATTCTTCCATGTAATATTTTACACTCATATATTTTTTTTTCATATTTTGCAATTTCTCGAACAACTCCATTTCGTAATCTCCAGGTATGAATTCCTTCTTCAACTTTGTCACCATTTGGTTCCATCTTGTTATCCGAGGATCTCCATTCATTTCTCGTTCTTTCTGCAACCCTTTCCATGATAATGCAACATGCCCCTTCAATTTTGTTTGAGCTATCTTCACCAGTTGTGGGTCTTTAATGTCCTCCATTTCGAAGTACTCCCCCAACTCTCCAATCCAATCAATTAACTCATCTGGATTTAACATTCCATAAAATTTTGGCAAATCCATCTTATTTCTCTTCATTATTCTCAAAAGAGCTCTCAAAAATATTTCTTGTTTGACATCCATTGGTCGTTCCTCCTCCTCCTCCTCTTCTTCTTCTCTTTCATGTTCTTCACCTTCGATTTCTTCCTCATTCTCACATTCTCTTCCTCTTTCTCTTCTTTCCCTTCTATTACCAATACCTGCTTCCCCCTAATTTTTGATACCTTCAATCACCATGTCACAAAATCTGGGTCTTCCTCTTCCTATTTAGGGCGGCATCTATTTCAATCAACAGTTTCAACTCTCAATTGTTTGGGATTCCACACACACCCACAACAATCCTTTCGAGCTCTGCACTTCCATCACTCTCTCCTAAAGATCTTGGTGGATACTCTTCACGCTCAAAATTGCTTGCTCTAATACCAATTTGATGCAGAGTAAACCTACTCCACTTTTCAACACTCACACAAATGCATAATTTACAGAGATAAAAGAATTTGTTCCATTCAGATAATTATCTTTCACAAATACAAATTCAATTCAAAACATATTACACAAATATATCTGTGTTACAAAATGCTCTCTCCTATCAATTTGCCTCTATTTTCAAAACAGTCCCCTTACTCTCATGCTCTGAATTTTCTCCCTTTCCCATTGTGCACCAATTCACCTCTGCTTGGTGGCTCCACACATACCTATCATCCTCTTATAGGATGCACATAGGCTTTTATTTAGCCAAAACCAGTCCCACAATGGTGCAGACTCTCTCCTCACATCCCACACACAGTTCCCTTGAACTAGGGATCGATGCCTTCTTTTCCTCTCCTCCTCATTAGTAAAAAAAATTACCCTCTTATATGCCACACCCCACTTTATGTAGATTTTGGTTTTGAAAAATGCCACCTCCACATGGTTGCAACCCTTCCTCTTAACACTTTAACGTTTGTGACTAGTTTGGCGTACTATGCTTCCCCTTTTTCCCTATTCTCTTCATTCCACAAGCTTTTCATTCCTTTCTATCTGGCATCCTTTCTTTCCTTGATTCACCGGTTACCTCTTTGAAGATGAAAAGGAAAGCATTTTTCTTGAACATTAAATCAGAATGTCTCCCCAAAATTTACCGACCTTTCTTCATCAATTACATTGGCATTATCCAATCAACCACTCATTGAATTAGAAAAGGCATCATTAAATATTTTAACTTCTATCTCTTTGAAAGTAAGAAAGCGCAATTTAAACATGACTTCATCTCCTCAAATTCTTTATTTTAATACCAATCGATGACAATTGTAGCAATTGATGACACAATGTTTCCTCCAGGCGTTATGTCTTGGCCAGGATAATTGCAACTACAACATTTGAAAAAAATTCCTTCGCCTCCAGCAATTTCACTTCATTCATATTCAACAATTGTTTCAAAAGAAATGGAAGCATTCAATTAAATACATAAGACAACATTTATTCAAAACATATATCAACTCCCATCTTTGTCAAAATGTCATGGTAAAGGATGTAGAATTCAAGAGGTTTAAGCACTGTCCAAAGAGAGAAAACCAAAATTGAAGAAATCAAACCAACAGTTTCTTTTTTTTTTGGGTGGTGTTGATTGCCCATTCACCTGCATGCTCCTACACCAGTGGTAGAGGGAGGGAGAGATAGAGAGGGGTGGGAGAGAAAGAGAGAGAGAGAGGGGGAGGGAGAGAGAGAGGGAGAGATAGCAAGGGAGGGAGGGAGGGGGAGGTAGTGAGGGGAGAGATAGAGAAGTGAGTGAGAGAGAATAATATAGGGAGAGAGAAAGAGAGAGGTGAGATATAGATAAATATAGAGGGAGGGATGGAGGGAGAGATAGATAGTTCTAGAGCTTAGGGGATGGAGTGAGAGGGAAGGGGGAGAGGGTAGAGAGTGGGAGAGAGAGAGAAGGGGATTCCCCTTCTTGTTTCTTGATAACTTTTGATTCTCCTCTTTCCCAAGTGGTTGTTCTTTCTTTCTTTGGCCATGCTTTGGGTGGAGTTTGGGATTGATTTTCCAAGACATCATCACAATATCCTCTAGTCTTTCAATAGGAACAATACATTTTAGCTTTACACATTCTCAAATAATATTTATCATTAACTCCCCTAAGTTTACCTTTTCCCTTCTCTTGCACAAACTTATGTGAGTGAATTCTAAGTTTTTCATCCATTTTGTGGGGTCTATGCTTCTTAGTTGTGATGCTAATTTGTAGATGAAATCATAATGGTTGTTTCTTCCAAAATCTATTCATGAAATTATTAATTTATAATTTTATACTCTATGTCCATTCCTTTTACTATTTCCACAAAAGATGGCTTGCTTTCATACCCATATGCACATTTACCTTCTTAGGCTTGGCTAGTGATGAAGTAGGTGGAGTGAAATCCTCACATTTCTTCTTCTCTTTCTTATTCTTTTGAAATAGTATCTTGTTGGCATCTTCCTTTTTTTACTCTCTTTGGAATCTTACTACAAACTATACTATCACTATTTTGTGAAACTAAAACCCGTGTAGTTTCCTAAATCATAATGCAACCATGTTATCTTCTAGATGTTGATGAAACAACACTATAATCCAATCATATTATATTATTGAGTTGTCAATAGTTTTTTATGTAATTTAAAAAAAATAGGCTTGATATATGGATACTAATGAACTATGCAAATTTTCTCCAATCTCCATGCTTCCATATCCAAGTCCTTGATATGGTGGTATTATTTCCATTATAATTAGTTGAAGTATTTATTGACCTTCATTACCAATTCCTCATCCTTCTTACTCCATCCTTGTAATCAATATTGAACCTACACTCTTTGTGTGTCCCTCAAAATAACAAGTGAAATTGGTAGTTTCTAAATTATTAAATAAATTGGTTCATGGATGCACTTGCATACCTTTTCTACAATTTCTTCCTTTTCATGAGAATGGATTACTCTAGTTTTCTTTGTATAATCCTCTTTCTCTTCTTATTTAAATAAAATTTATCCTTCTCATTTAATAACTCTTCAATTCTCTAATTCAAATAGTGGATTTCTTTTCAAAGAGCTATATTTTCCTCCAAAATAATTCATTGTTTTCTTGGATATTTTATTGTTTTTAATAGAAGTGCTTCTTGAGCTTTAATAACTCTTCAACCCTCTCATTTAAATAGTGGATTTATTTCCCAAGACCTATATTTTACTATAAAATAACTTCATGGTTTTCTTGAAAATATTCAAACTTCTTTGTCACATATTTAGTCATGGTTGATTCCTTGTAACCAATACAAATTAAAATTAATTACATATATGGCTATACACACAAACCTATGTGTTACCAAAATCATGTACAAACCCCAAATAACTTTCTCACTTTGAAAACAAATTGATCTATACACTCTTAAGAACTATGTCCATAAAATTCACAAAACCAATATCTATTTTTATGATATTTAATTCATTATTAAATGATACTTGTTTATTAATTGACACTTATACTATTTTAGTAAAATAAAATATTGTAACACAACACTATATTTATCCTAGAAATCCTTTAAAGAGAGAAAAATTAGACTAATTACTAGTGGAAAATACCTACTACCTTTATTAGATATTAAAGAGTATGCACAATGATAATGCAAATGGAATAGACATTTTCCCCTTGCTTTGTTCAGAAAAGACCTTGGAAATGGATGTAATCTACCCATTCCTCTATTAGGTTGATATCTCCATTGCATGCCTTATGCTTCTATGGTCCTTTCCTTTTACCTCTTATTTACAACACAATTTTTTCCCTTAATGGTGGATAATGGTACAACATCTCATTATTCTCTCTCTTGTTGGCTTAGAGAAGGTATACCAAATTATTATCCTATCTAGATTTCTTGATGAATCCCAAGATTTATTTTAATATATATTATTAAAAAGAATAAATGAAGAGGCTTGACCTTTCATTACCTCATTCTTATGGATTGTCATGTATAATAGAGTATTTAAAATCCTCCAAGAAATCTTATAGTCTCAGGAAAATTCAAACAACGTTGAATCACTTCATATTCTATAATTAAATTAAATTATGGATGAATCTACCACTACAAATGAATTTGGAACTACATGGGCATCTATACAACTATGTTAGTTTCTGGTGTTCTTTTTATTTCTCTATTCCTCTTCAACTTGATTCCTTGATTGTCCCTACATCTAAATTTAACTTTTTGTTAAAATTTTCTACTCTATTCATGACTATACCAAGTGATTACTCATTTTGAAATCCATTTGGGTCACTTGGACAACATATTCATGCCCAAACTATAATATGCAAGATAAATATAGAAAGATATATTCTCTTGATACTAAGTCTATCCTCAATAGATGGTCATACTAACTCTACAACTATACCATCATAGAGATCTTTGTCCAATCCTAGAGATATTTGTCTAATGGTATAATATGCAACTAGATGATGTATGATGGGAACCCCATTTTAATTCCAAAATTAATTTCCCCATCTTGAACTTTGAGAATATTTTTTTGTGAGGACATGTTAGGACTTGCAATCCCAATTCTTTCTTTCTAAATATTTACTTTTTTATTAAGCTTTATTAATAGAATCATCCAATACATATGCTTTGTAAGTCATCCCTTTTACTGAGATAATTTATCCCTCATGTATCATTAACTTAGTAGTTATCTTTGGTAGTATTAGTTTAAGTAAAGGGTTTATATATCTTGGGACATGGATAATATTCACCTATAGAGTCTTTGTAGGAATATTTTGTATACAAAGTACATTGTGGTGATATGTAATGAGTTTTTTAGGTATGATAATATAGAATTAGTGTTGAATAATGTATCATGATGTTGCAATAAGTGGGGTGTAGTATACATTTTTTTTACATGTTTTTGTAACAACCCTCTATTTGTACCCAAAATTAATGAAATAATCTTTTCTTGTTATAATTTCAACCAAAATTGTTAAGTTCTACTTCATCTATATACTTAGGCATCTATCCATATGGGATATGCATCCATCCATACAAGATAGGTATCCCTCTATCCATATAGAATAGGTACATTATCTGGCCAAAGATATAGACTCATTGGGATCAAATGGATCCTGAGTCACTCACTAAATACTACACTCCCTTATTGGAAGTACACTAAAGTCACCATATTTAAGAGTATATATATGTTTATAAAGTAAATGGTTTGAGTCCCACATAAAAATTTACCCTAAAGCCTCAAGGAGTCAAGGAAACCCATCTAGGATTTGTTTGGAGTACACAATGATTTTTTTAATCTCAAATTTACCTTAGATATTTATTTATAAATTAATTGAGTGATTCATTTATGTGTCAAGTTGAGATATTAGTTTATTTAAATATTTATGTAAGTTAGAAGTCCAATCTTTATAAAATCCCTAACCTCATGCTAAAAACCTACAATTTGGGAACCTCCTTTGTTCACTAGATTACCTAATAGCTACTTTTAAATGGGATCAAAGTATATGATATATGTAGTTATGGTTTCTATTCTATTTGTTTCATGTAACTATACAAGTGGATAAACAATCTTTCTAGGGTTTGATTTCCCCAAATAGTTCTTTTTTGGCTACCACATACTTAGGTGAAATAGGGAAGGAATCATAAATTTAAGGATCTACTTGCAAGCACATTATAATAAGGTGTTTGATGTTTTTGATTTAAAAGCAGGGAAAGGGCTTTGATCTTGAAAGTGAAAAATAAAAAAATCAAACCAAAAAGAAAAATGGCACAATAGCCACGACCAACACCTACAACCTAAGGAAGCGCATAGGAGAATCTTAGAGCAATAAAACATATATGAAAGTGCACATAGGTAAAATAAAACTAGACACACAAGCCAGCGAGATACTTTAAGAAAAATAGAAAAAACCAAAACATCCATCACTCCTTAGGAGCATTTATAAGGTCCTAATTCTCCTTCAACATCTGTAGGGAGTCCTTCCAATCCTTCTTTATCTTTTCCTTGCTATTCTTCAACTGAACATTTTCCTCTTGGTTCTTACCCATCTTCCTCTTGTGCTTTTTGATCTTATACTAGCCTAAGACAGTTCCAAAAATTGCACGCTACATCATACCATATGTTATGGAAATAATACTTCCAAGAGAATTTTCCATAACCATAAACTTGTCCATTATATTGTCAAGATCAATTTTTTACTCTATTATAGAGATAAAACTCCACAAATACTTTATCTATTCTTTAAGATCTTCAAGAGACTCAATAGTAGTTTCCTCCTCTTGGTCGATTTCCTCCCTCTCATCATCATTGTTAACATTATCATCATCCTGCCTTATCTCGATCTCATTCATTTCTTCTTCATTGACCTCTTTAGAATTCACACCCTCCTTGCTGTTATTTTCATCTTCTTCTACATTAACCTTGTCCTCCTGCTAATCCTCATCCTACATATTATTTTCTAGGTTTTACTCCTCAAATTGAGGAAAGAACTCATTTGAATAATTCTTCACATCCTCCTCAAAGATAAGCTTTTTACCTTTTTGATATTTACCTTTGTACCCTTGTTCGGGTACCCCGCACTTGCCAAATGGGCAGACCTTTTCTCTCCCAAACTTCCAATACTTTCATTCTTTTGATCAAGTTCAAAATCATCAATTATCTCAAATTTTTCACCCTTTGACACCTGACTCACACTGGTATCCAATTTTTTATTTTTGGCTACTTGAGGGTTTAAAGAGGGTTTCCTTTTCTGTGGATTAAATTTCGACAAATATTCATCAAGAGAAGGAGTCGAGGCTTTAGCATTTTTCAGAATACCCTTTTTAGGTTTTGTCTTAGTCCTTGAAGAGGGGTTTTTTGGAGATATATGGGGTTTACTCTCTGTCAGCTTAATCTTCGAAGGTTTGATAGAAGAGGCAAGGCATGGTAGCAGGGTGGTGAAAAGAACATACTTATAAATAGTTAAGATGAAACCCTAATGAAGGGGGGAGAAGCCCCCTTATCAATACAATGGTGGATGGAGGAAAGTAGGAAAAAAGAATATTTATCCTCTCTTTATAGTGAATATGGTTCAATATTGAGAAATGATACCCATAAATAATTTTGCATCTTCCTTCTAAAGTAAAATATCTCATAACATGAAGACTTACTAGACTAAAAGGCACAACAACCTTCTCTCTATTGAAGCCATTTTGAAATCATTTTAGTTTTTCTCCCTCTTTAAAGAAATTATCAATAAACATCTTATAATTTCCATTACTAACCTTTGTCACCTTAATACCCTTACAACTTAGCCTAGTCGTAGCTGCAATGAGATGTGGGGTCACCAAGAAGTGGAGACCACCAATGGATACCTATCCACCCTTCCACGAATTACATAATTTGGATGTAAGAACATCATTATACCCTTGCATTGCATGAAAAGGGCGTAAGACCAACCTTCTCAAAAATATGCCACAATAGAACATTTTGCTATAATGGGATGCATGATAATAGCTTAGAGAATTTCCTTAGGTTACACATGTTTCTCCAACCAACCTTCCTCAACACCAACTTAAACACCAAAAAACTAGTCACCTTAATGCACAGAGAGAGAGAGAGAGGAATAAGGCTTAGGCTTCTATGATTTCTCTCAGAGGAAAAATTACATCTTAAAATAGAGAAATCACGTGTGCTAGTATGAGTTGGGATAATAACTAATCTCTTTTGAATATCATTTCACTTGTCATCAATGCAATACTTGGAAGTACTACAAATAATTTTAAACTCATACTTATTGATTGTAGCTGAAATATTATGAATGGGAATTGACATAGAATTCATGTAGAAAATTAAATTGTGATGCATGTGCAATATAGCATATCTTTCCAAAGTATCATTAGGATTTAAAATCCGTGATGTGTCCTTATAAAAAAATATTATAAGGACACCCTTTTTCTTGTAATCACAACTTAATATTTTCAAAATTGAATCTATTCTATAATTTCTTGTCCCTATCCCTTTCCAAAAAAGAATACTTATGTCCTTAATGAAAGCAATATTTCACTCCATACCTTTGAAATATAAAGGCTTAACACCTTTGATACTTTTAGCAGACCAATAAACAAAAATTTCCCTCTTCCTCCTATTATCCAATCTCTAATTAAGTATCATAGTACAAATATTCAAATCCCTTCTAGTAGCTAACCTTTCATTAGAAATTACTTCTTTTATTTTTGGCACGATTTGATCAAAACCCAAACAAACCCATTGAGGGTAAGAGATGTCTTCATTAGAAGTTTAATCAACAACCATATTACCTTCCATATAAATGTGAATTATCTTGGACTAAAGTAAGTTCCCAATCAAATTTTTACAATCTTCCATCATATATCTTATCATTCACGGTGCAAAAGAATCTCCCTTCAAAATATCAATAATCACCTTAGAATCTCCTTCTATGATAACTTGGTTAAAGCCTCTCTTGTTTAACCACTTTATACCCTAGCAAGCAATAGTAGCTTCAACCATATTACAAGAACAAGTACCTAAATTCTTAGAAAATCCTTGAATTAGGTAACCCTTGGGATCTCTAATTTCTCCACCAGCAGCAAGCATTCCTAGACTGCCTTTTTAACATCCATCAAAATTGAGTTTTATCTATCATTCCTTGAGAGGGAGCCATTTGGTTTTCTTCTACATAATATTTTTTCCCAATTTAACCTAGTTAAGTCTTTCTTAATCCCCCAATTTTGTTTAATTCCATGCTCTCCACAGGATGGAATCAGTTTTGAAAATCCATAATTTCCAACATATATGTTTTCTTGCACTTGTTTTATACTCATAAACACATCCATGTTGTTTTTCTTCTCATCCTTGAAAATATTATTGTTTTTTTCTTTCCATAATCCCCAAGAAACAAAAGGAGGAATTTGTCTCCACAAATTTGAAATAAAAGGGTGAGAGAAAGGATAATTTTTCCAATTAACCACAAAATTCTTAAGGGTGCAGGGAAAAACTCAATCAACCAAGAGAACCCTTAAGACATGAGTCCAAACCTTTTTAGGAAAAGAGCAATGAAATAAAAAATGTTCTATATTCTCAACATCCTCATAGCAAAGGGAACATCTATTAATAAATTGCATTCCTCTTCTATTAAGATTGTCAATAGTTAGGATATTACCGTGAACAACCCACCGAAAATAGTTGATTTTAGGAATTAGTTTAGAATTCCACACTTGATTCCAATCAAAATGATAGGAGGTAGAAGAGGTTGTTCCATCATGATAAGAAAATTTAACCAAGAAGAGATTAGAAGGAAGTTTGATCTAGATTGATTCATCCTCCTTATTATGAGAAAAGAAAAATAAATCTCTAATTTTCTACCTTAAAAATTGTATATTAGTGTCCCACCCTTGCTCTCTCCATCCCCTTAGAATCCTTTCACTATTCAGCTATTCCCAAAAATTCTTCTAGCTTGGAATTTCACCTCCCCAATCAATATAACCATAAAGGTACCTACCAATAACTCGAATTAGCTTCTCCTTGATTTGATTGAGTTGATTAAATGAAGATAGATCAAGACCATTGTTACAAATATCATCCCATAAAATGGTATTCAAACCATTACCAACTCTCCTTCTAATCCCTTGTTTAATTATATTCTTGATTTTTAAGAAGTTGTTCCAGATCACATAACCATTTGGAAAATATAGGGATTACAAGAAACTCCCTTGGTCTTCATTACCAAGATATTTAGTTTTCAAAATGTCCACTCAATCTTTAACTTCTTCAAGGAAGTTCCATCTGATTTTACCAAGAAGGGCCTTATTAAAAAAATTCAGCCTTCTAATACCAAGGCCCCCAAACTTTTTTAGAAAACAAACTTTTTTCCAACTAACCAGAGCCATCCTTGACTTTTCTTCTGTTCTATTCCAAAGGAATTTCCTCTTCATTTGCTATGAAAAAAAATGTCTTAAATAGGGAGAGATAATAGACAAGAATGTTTTGAAGGGAACCTTTGAGGACTTGAAGCTCACCAGCTTGACTAGAGATCTTTCCTTTCCACCAAACCAACTTCTTTTGTATCCTTTCAATTATACTATTCTAATAGTTATTAGTAGGCTTCTTAGAGATTAAAGGAAGACCAAGATAGTTAGCCTACAAAATAGTATTTTGACATCTTATTATTCTCATAACTCTCTCGTTAACCATCTGATCCTCATTAAAGAAGTACAACTTGCTCTTCATATAATTGATGTGTTATCTTGAAGCTCTTACGTAATCTTCCAAAATAGATTTTTAGTGAGCAACCTCAACCATCGAGGCTTCTCCTAAAAGAATACTATCATCCATGAATTATTGATGAGAAGCAGGAGGAAAATAAGAAGCAACTTTCACCCCTTTAAGAAGTCTTTGATCAAGTTTTTTTGGAGATTCCTCCCAAGGACTTTAGCCACAATTATAAACAAATAAGGAGAGAGATGATCTCCTTGTCTTAGACTTCTCCCACAAGAGAAGTAATATTTTGGAACATTCACCAAGACAAAACACTTTGGGGTGGTAACACAAGCTTTGATCAGATTAAAAAATCTTCCTTTAAACCCAAAATTTTGCAAAAAAACCAAGAACGGTCAAGAAACTCTCTCATAGGCCTTAGAGATATCCAATTTTAGCACCATACCTAGCTTCTTACTAAAATCCATAAATTGAATATACTCATGGGTAGCCAAGGCAACATCTAAAATCTGTCTACCTTTAACAAACCCTTTTTGATTAGGGGAAATCATTCTATGGAGGACAACCTTCAACTATTGACAATAAGCTTAGATATTTTTTGTAAATTATATTACATATGATTATAGATCTGTAATACACTAGAGAGGAAGCATTATCTTTCTTCAGAATTAGCACTATGTAGGTAGAATTTATTTGGTTTAACAGTCTTCTAAATCTAAAGAAATACCTGGTAGCATTTAGGAGGTCTATAGAAATCACCTCCCAAAAATCTTGAAATAAAGCAAGAGGAAAGCCATTGGGCCTTGGAGCCTTATATGCTCCAAAAGAGAACACAACAATTTTGACCTCTTGAATCTGAACAGGTTTCCCTACCTCCTTAATGTCCTGGTCCACGAACACATTATGAATAACATCAATAAGTTCTTCCAGGCCATAAAACTCTGGATTAGAATCAACAAGGGTTTCTTTAAATAAAGAGACAACAAAATCTGCTATATTGTTCTCTTTAGTGAGGAAAAAACCATCATATTTAACTAGAGACCTTATTCTATTCCTTTTTCTATGTTTCATAGTGGACTAATGATTTTTTTAAATATTTCTATCACCCTCAGTTAACCAATGTATTCTCGATTTATATTTCTAAAAAAATTCCTCCATCTTTGAGATTTTAGTCCATTCGATATGTAACTCCCTTTCTTTAACACAAGTTTCGACATAATTATTTCCTTACTCCATTACTCCTTGAGTATCCTTTAGGTTAGTTGAAATGATCTTTTAGTGAAAATCATTGCCAAAGGAGATCTTATTCTAGCCTTTTACCTTATCTTTAACCCTTTTTAATTTTTGAGCCAAATAGTACATTGGAGTACCTTGACATGGGAGATTCCACCAAATTTGAACCATATCTTTAAACTCAGGTTGAGAAGTCCACATTATTTCATAGCTAAAAGGAAATGGACCTTTCTCCATAGCCTCCTCCCAATCCAAAAGATTTGCACTATGATTTGAGCCCATTCTAGGAAGAGAAAATAAAGTAAGCTTAGGAAGAATATTCCAACTGTTAGAGATCAAGAACCTATCAAGTTTAAATTGAATATTATTACTTCCTTATCTCTTATTAGACCAGGTAAATAAATAACCTTATAGTTCATTATCCATAAGCCCCTGAGAGGAAAGAAAATCAGCAAGGTCCACCATGCTATTAGAGAAATTATCCAAACCCCCTATTTTTTTTGAAGAGAATATAGGTGTATTAAAGTTCTCACCAAGCATCCAATACTCTACATATCTACTAGAGATAAGAGAGGATAAAGAATCCCAAAGCTGAACTCTAGAAACCCTAGAATTAGGAGCATAAATATTAACCAAATTCCATTTATTCGATATGTTTAGATCTTCCATAGAGGTCATCAGACTATTTTTACAATAGTTTCCTTTGGTACCTTTTATCCTAGTGGGATTTCATAGGATAGCTATTCCTTCTGAAGCCCCTTCTACATCATTAACACAATAATCAGTAGTAGGCCAAATGTTCTTTACAATTTGATCAAAAGTGGACTTCTGCATCCTCATTTCTTGGAGGAACAATATATCAATTTTTAGATCAACAGTACATATTTAATAAGAGTTGCTTAAAAGGGCTATTCAACCCATGAATATTCCAAGATAGTAGCTTTGTTGCAAACATTAGAAAGGTCAATATCACCTTGAAACTGATAGTTGGAGGCCAAGCATCCAATACCTTCATTTCTTCTATTTTTTCCTTGAAAGGTAATCTAAAGTTTTTTGTTTACTCGAAGCCACATCTAGAGCAACATCCTAAGCACGAGTTTCACTCTGAGAAGGTATCCATTGTTTTTGTTCACCTCCAACATTTTATTTTTCTTTTCTTTTTATTTTCCCATTAACTTGAATCCATTCCTCTTCCAAAACATCTTCTAAGGACTTCATAGAAGGAGTTTGAGACTCGTTAACTCCAAACCCTAACAAAGCAAGGGATTCCTTTAGAACTTTATTGTGATCCTCAAACAAGCTATTAAAATCCTCATCATTTATTTTTAATATTCCTAGCCTCCTTCACTTTATGAACTTTTTTTTTAGATCTGTATCATTTTCTCCCTCTTCAAGAACCCCCATTACGATTTGGAGAGGAAGAAATTAAATAATCTTCCTTAGTCATGTCTTCTTTAAGTAGGGTAGGATCCTTTGGATATATCATTTCATTATCTTTTCTTAAATATATTTCACCATTCTAAACACCACTTTACAACACTTTAGTTTTCTCAAGCAAACCAACGTCCTCTTGAGAGAAGTTATTTTATAGTTCTATATCATCATTATTAAAACCCTTTGCTTCTCCTTCCTTTGGTTCCTCTTTTTCTTTCCCTTGCTAAATAGAAGGGAGGTTCTTCTTCCCCTTGTTCACATTGTTACAAATAACCTTCTCTATAGCCAAGGGATCGACAATCACATTATAATTATGTTGAGCTAATAGCACTTTATTTTCATCATGCAATTATTTCTTGCAAAATCACTTAGATGACCAAACTTCCTATAGATTTGGGAAAAATACTAACATTTTCATATTCTATTATTAGGTTCCATACCCCAAACCTCAATTTCAGAGAGATAGAGGAAGGAAAACCTTATTAAAAGCAACATTAACACATATCCTTGCAAACATTAGTCTAGACTTCTGTTGTGTTACTTTGTCTACCGCAAGCATATGTCTAAAAGAGATAGCTATACCTTGGAAGATTTTATGATTCCAAAACTCTATAGGAAGCCCCAGAAGATGTATCCATGTAGGAGCTACTTCAAACCAAGATACGATCAAATCCATGGTTCCATTTGCATAAGGATAAATAGTTCTTGATTTTTTTTTAAAAGCCCTTGGGCCCCCAATTAGCACCTTTAACAAGTATTCATAATTCATGAAACTAAATATAAATAGGCCATTTTCCATTGCACTTATGTTAACACTCCCTTTGACCTTCCAAACTATTTGTTCCCATTTCCTTACTTGATCTATGTTGGGTCTAAAAGCTAGAAACTTACCTACAAGAGAGAGCAGAAGACTAACAATTGTCTCATTCACAATATCATCAGGAACTGTAGTAACAGAAAAAAGTATCCCTTTTTCTTACTTAATTTAGGAATAATTAATATTAAACTGAGCCTAATGTTGCCTTGATTTAGTGTTGTAATATTTTTTACACATTCACATTAAGTGTAGGGCCCTTTTAAACTAAATGGACCTAATTTTCCCTAATTTAGTGTTGTAAACTATATTTATTTACATCTTCACACTAGGTTTTGGGCCCTCTTGCATTCATGACCTTCAAATCATAATTAATAGGCCCTTAATGCCCATTATTACGTATCCCAAGGCTTATTTCAACTGAATTCCCAACAAATTCAATAAATTCACTTAATTTTCTAACCTCCTGAAATCCTCTCACCTCAAAAAACTAGGGTGGGACCCATACGCCACCTTGGGCATATGAGTCCCTTTTGCGGCCTTTTTAGGGTTTTGAGCGGGAAATCAAGGTTTTCAATTCAAATTTTGTGAAACTTGACATTTGGGATCTAATAAATGATAAATTAGATGGAGTTCCTATATAACTAAGGTTTCAAGTCATTATTTCACCTAAGAATCTTTATGCAAGCATCCTAAGAGGAATTTTATTGGTTCAAGAGTCCACAAGAGCATTAAAGAAGGAATTCAAGGGCTAATTATCAAGCATTTTGGAGCATCAATTCAAGATTCAAGCATCATGTCAAGGTATTCATGCATCATGTGTTTTTGTGAGCTAACATGTTGATGTAGCATTTGTGATCCAAGTTCAAGCATTCAAAGCCATATCAAGTTTCATGATCAAGATCTACATCAATTAAAGCCAATTCATACAAGTTGCAAATCTACACTTCAAGGATTTAATAAGGTTTGGTGAGTTGTTACATTCATTCATTCATTCATCATTCCTTCATGTTATTTCAATTCATTTCAAAGTTTAAATACTCAAATGGGGTCTGATTGAGGTAGACCCCCATCCACTAACAAAACAATATTTCTTCTTTCTCTCTTGTGATCTGTATTTTGCAGATTTAGGTGAATGAGACTTATTTTACCAACTTGGTAATTTAGTCCCTGATATAGCCTTTTGAAAACATTCAATAGTGTTGGATCTAGGTGTGGGATACTCAGAAAGATGTTTAGAAAAACCTAGAGTGGGACTCATTCACCCAACTTAGTGTATTGGTCATGTTACAGTTTCTTATCACCATTCAACAGATCTTGATCAACTCTTAGAGAATCTTTGATCTTGCCCTGAAAACCCTAAAGTGGGACTAAATTGTTGAACCTGGCATATCAATCCTAGTGTAATCTAAAACAATAATTTCCAAGGTTTACAGACCTTGTTTTGGCCTCTCCATTCTTCCAGGTACTTTTATGTTTCATTTTGTTTGTCTATTTGATTTCATGTCTTTGAGTTTCTAGGGTTTAGTACACGAGTGTTTGCATTCCTCCTTTGAAGCTTCATTTTAATGGTGAACCATCATTTAATCACACAAGGAAACCCCTAGTCCTTCCCTCAATTGAGTCACTTAATTGAGGGATCTTGGTTTCCTAATGAACTAAAGTACGAAATAGGTTGCAAAGTTCCATCTCTAAAAGGTGGAACCCAATTTCCTTTGGTTCATTTTGGTGAACCCTAACTTTGCACCCTTAAATTTTTTATTCAAAGAAAATTATAGTCCTAGATCTACTCTACAATAACTTTGCATTAGATTTGCATTAGTTGAATTGCATTTAAGACTTCTAAATCTTGCATTAGTGAAAAGTGCATATAGGTTGCATTTTTGCATCTTGCATCATTCAATTTCATTAGAAAACTATACTTGCACACAATCATTTGAGCATACAACCTAGAAACCTTAACATCAACCCAAAATTTGTTGAATTTGGTTTAAAAACCCTAATTTGGGATTCATTCACCCACTTGGGTGATTTAGTCCTGGTACAAGTCTTTTTCCCAGATTTTTGGAAATTCTATGCTGCCTATTTTTCACTATTTGAACCTTCTAGAAACCATAATTGGGACTTATTCACCCATCTGGGTGATTTAGTCCTAAATCAGGTTTGGATCTACATTTTACAACATTAAAAACTTCATTTCTATGCTTTCGTCTATTGCTGTCAAATCCTTGTTTCAGTTTGTAGAATTACTGTTATTGGCAATATTTTCAAAATTGGTTTCATTTCAAGTGCATTGGAAAACATGAAAAAAAATAGAACTTAAAGATATCATTTTTAGGTTTATAATTAGCATAATTAGTCAATTATCATGTCCTTGCATTATCCTTTTGTATGCTTTCTCTATCATTGTCGCATTTCAAATTTGTAGGAAAATTATTAAATCATGTTTTCATTGCAAAAAATTATGGTTATCATACATCATGTTCTATTTTCAATCTTCTTGAGTACTCTAAGAAATTTTTGTTATGTGCATATGAATATGAAGTCCTCTCCCCTATCTTTTTGTTCATCATTGACCCCTCACCTAGTATCCCTCCTATGAGTGAGATTATTCTAGTGAAAGAGAATACAATATTGGGCAATCTTAACAATCATATTCGTTCTTCTCCCACCATCTCTCCTATTTGTGAAGATATTTTGGTGTTAGAAGAATCAATCTATGAGAGTTTTAAGAATCCTAGTTGTTTCTCTCCTCTTACCTATCTTATTGGGCAAGACATTGGTAAACAAAAGGACACAACCATAGGTAATCATGATGATCACATAACACAACAAGAAGAGACCATTGAAACCTACCTAAATATCACTTCAACTAGTCTACATTCATCTCCCAACATCTTCCCCACTTGTGAGGATGTTTTAGTGAAAAATGATGCAATTGTAAAAAATCATGACAATCACATCATTTTTGAGAAGGATATGTTGGTATTAGATGATCAAATCTTTAAGATCCATGAAAACTATATTTAATTTTCTTCCCCTACCTCTCCTATTTTGGAAGACATTATGAGACAAAGGAATGTAATCATGGATAACCATGATAATCATACTTGTTCTTCTCCTAATATCTCTCCTATTTGCGAAGAAGATATTTTGGTGTTAGAAGATCAAACCAATGAGAGTTATGAGAGTCCTATTTGTCTCTCTTCCCCTAGGAAAAACATTATTGAACAAGAGAATTCCATCATTAATAAACAAGAAAACCCAACCATTAATGAGTCCCCTACTTGCGATGAAGTTATTTCAGAAGAACCAAACATTGAATTGCATGAACATCTAGTTTGTAGCTCTCCTAGAAACTCTCCTACTAGGGAAGATATCATGGTGGAAGAAAATGGGCACATGGACACATGTTTTTCAAACAATAGTGATGAGGCTTCCTTAGATGAAGATGATGAAGTGACATTAGACTCCCCTTCACTAAGAGATCATGAAAATAAGGACAAGCCTTTTGAGTTTATGCACATTAGGTATCCCTTGAAGTGGTCTCTTGAGTCACTTCTTACCATCTATCCACCCTCACAACAACCACAA
>VDFB02286405.1:0-22426 GCA_007258455.2 Sequoia sempervirens
CAAGAATGAGTCTATCTTGACCAACATTTGATATTTTTTAATTTACGTATAGATTAATTAATGACAATATACAATATATGACAAAATTAAATCTTCTAATCACAAATACTATACCAACAATTAAGCACAACAAACTCCCCTCTTGAAAAATCCAAATGGACATACTTTTAAGATTGTTCAGCCATGTTACCTTCTGATTGATTCAAGAAACGAAGTTATTTGCAGGAATCTTGATACAAAATATCAAACAGGTTGTTTGCACGACGCTTTCTGCTTGATTAAACAAGCAAAGTTGTGGATGTTTGATCGGTAGATTTGGCAATCGTTACTGGTCAAGACTCCACGAATCACTTGAACGTGAGATCTAATATGCATGCCCTCCTCTTCAACCAGCAATGAGCGAACAGCTTTAGTGACGTCTTCCTTGGAAAAAGAATCATCCTCTTCATTTCTCCTGACCTCCACCCCCAACTTGAGTTCCTGGGCTACGAGCTTAGCATTTAAGCCCTGTTCGTGCTGCATGGGAAGAGTCACAAGTGGCACCCCAAACCTCAGTCCTTCCGTCACTGAGTTCCACCCGCAGTGACTGAGAAACGCTCCTGCAGAAGAATGGCTCAGAATGTGCAACTGAGGCGCCCACTCCGTCACCAATAGTCCTCTTCCTTGCGTGCGCCCTACAAAGCCCTGGGGCAACGCAGCAGCCATATGGTGGAGAACAACAAAGAGAAATGGAAGCTCGCTCTCTTCTAAGCCCAGAGCCAATGCAGCGAGCTCTTGGGTAGTGAGAATACATTCGCTGCCCAAAGACACCACCACCACCGAACGGGGCTGCTGCAGATCCAGCCAGGCCAAGCAACTGTCACCTGCCGGTCGTGGCGTTAGATCGGGCATCTGCATCCCCACGGGAAGCACGGGCCGGCGGGTGGTTCTTTGTAAATACTCTAAGTATTTGCCTTCTAACTCTAAGCACGTATTCACTGCTATCGCCCAGCTGCCCTGTGAACACATGCTCCACCGCTCTGCCATGGTTACGTGCCCTTCTTTCTTTTGGTGTACTTGGAGGTTCCTCCGGGCTCCATGGGGTGAAAGATGGACGTCGGCCGTGGGAAAACCAGGCGGCGGCACTGTCAGATCTGGGACTTTTGTGCCTTTCTCGACCATGGCGGTTTGATGACCTAGAAGGAAACCTGCACTTGCGGCAGGCGTGCAGACGAAAAATATGGTGGGGATGCTCAGTTTGGCGGCGACGGGAGAAGCCCAGTATTGTGTCATATCGTGGATTACGAAATCCGGTGATATTCTTCCCAGCAGAGCTTCGAATGGCTTCTGCCAATCGTCCATCGCTTTTAGAAGTAGTTCAAATGTGCCTCCTCGCTTCAGATCTGCAGTTGACTCAACGCCTGCAGGCAGCCCGTCTAGGCAGGGCAGTGGAAGCTCCAGAAGATGGATTTCTGGGGTGGGGTGTAGCTGCCTAATCAATCTGATATTGAGGGGAGTGGAGAGGAAGGAAACTTTGAGACCGTGAGCACCCAATTTATTGGCTAGCTCTACGAAGGCTCTTATGTGGCTGTATGAAAGCCAAGGGACCATCATAACATGAAGCTGCGGCATCTCTGCTTCCATGCTACTCAAATCATATTGCAAGTTTTCCATTGAAGCCAGAGCGTTCGATCGCTCATGACTCGTTTTGAATGTACACATCAGAAGTAGGTGAAGACTTGTTGAGCTGCAATAAAGAATTGTCATCATGCCATTGAACTTTGATGGTGGTGGAGGTGGATCTAGTCAAGCATTAACGTACTTCAAGTATATATTTTCTAGCCCCACTTTCAATATCGTAAATAATCTCATCATAATGATGTGCTTGTATAGAGAATATTTTTTTAATGGAAACAATCATAGTGATCTGTTTGGTATTCAATCTGTCAAAATCATTCAAGTATTGCGAGTTTTGAATCTTGATGGATGGTTTTTCCATCCTATACCACCATCTTTATCAATTGTGTCTAATCAATTGAGCTACAATCCTTTGACATGTAGAGAATATTAAAAGTAACAACCATGATAATTTTACAATTCATAGTAATATTTAAAAATAAAATTATATAAAAAATTTAATACACTCAAATTCATTTCATCATTCTACTCATTAATGTTCTAAGCTTATTAGTACATCATGAATAGTAGGTATGTCTATGAGAAAATTGAAAGAAAACAATGTTACTCCACTCAAAGAAACTATTGCCAATGGAACAAAATAAGGAATAATGGTTTTGTATGATGGTGGAAGTTTTTATTTTCAGTCAAGGAGGTTTTAACTTAAGACTCATGCTTCACTGTCAAATTATTTCCGTATCTACCCATATGAGAAAGCATTTTCCACTTAACTAGGAATTTATTTTACCACTTTATCTACCTTCATTGTTTGGTAAATTTTCTATTCATTGTGATAAATTATTTTTCACCAAGTTGAATTCAAGAATTTATCTCCTATTAAAGGTTTGAACACATCATAAAGCATTTTCAGTTAGTTCCACTTCTAAACAACTCAATCAAATTATTTTGGGATGTTTTAGACCAACCCTTACATTTTCTATACCACTTAACACACTTTCTTCCAATTCACTTTCAATTATATAGTTGAAAATTTGGTTCTCCCAAGTCAAGAGTCTATTAGTGACCTCCACATTTTCATGTGGTCTAGCATATGACTCAATTATGGATCATCATCAATTGATGACACATTTTTAAAAAGAGGGCAATGAGGATGAATATAATAACAAACATATTCACTTGATAATCATCATGCACACATTAAACTAAATGCATTTAGAGCATTCACTAGAGTGGAGAAGCCTCCACATGTTATATTGAAATGAATTTTAGAATATAAACTTGTTACTTTTAGAATATAATAAGTAGTGAAGACGAAATTTGCCTCTAAAAAACCATTAATTAGGATGAAATATGGTCAAGTTGACCCCCAAAAAAATAAATAATTTTTTTTAAGGCTTTAAACAATGGCAGGTTTGAAAGTTTCCTGGAATCATCTCCAACATACGAACTACATCAACTAGCAGAGTAAGGAAAGGTCAAAGTAAAGCCCACCCTGCTCATCAACTTAATAGAAATTTGATTAAAAAACTATGATTGTTAATTTGATTAAAAAACGACAACTGATTACGCACCAAAAGTGTGAGTGCCCTGCCCAAAGCCAAAGTCATTGCTAAGGACTATCACACAAATTATCTTGTAACATCTTCTTTCATCTTTAAATACCGTAGGCTACTCACATCTTTCATAATCTTCTTTTGGTTTCTGAAACATGAACGCAAAGTTATTATTACTTAAGCGTCTGAGTTTCTTTGGAAATCGAATAACCTATCACTGTTTAACGTTTAAAGGTCTTGAAGTTCCTTAGTCAGAAACTCAAAGCATGGAGTTATTATTTGTCATGCGCTTCATCTATTCTGCCGCCCGACACTCATGTTAAAGTTATTTTGTTGGATGGAAGCGTGAAAGAGTTTGAGAGAGGAATAAAAGCTGCAGAAGTCATGCTGGAAAATCCTCACCATTTTCTCTGTAACGCCAATTCTTTTCAGGCGGGGAGTCGCATCGATCCGCTGTCAGCAGATTATGATTTACAAGTGAAAGAAATTTATGTTTTTTTCCCATGTCCAGATTACACTCTGCGCTCTCGCCTTCGGAGATTTCGCCATTAATGCATCTGCAAAGAAAGACTTCCCACAACTTTTCTTCTCTCCGCCCAAACACTGAAATTTGTCATTCCTACAAAACAGAGGAGTTTTCAGTGAACCAAAGCTGAATTTGGAGGACTTTCCGGAGGTTCAATGCAGATTATACAGGATTCCCGTAGTGGAGACCAGTAGGGGATGACTTGAGCTTTCTAGAATGGATTAGAGATGGAACACCACAAAGAGGTTCCTAAAACTATGATAGTGGTGGATCTCACATCCACAAGACATTCAAATTCATTTTACTACCATCAAGGGGGTATTTAAGATAGTTTTTAAGACAATATTTGAGTATATTGTCTTAAATTGAGACAGAAAAAAAGTTGTTTATTGTCTCAAGTATTGTCTTTAAGGGGGTGTCTCTATAAAGACAATATAAAATTGTCTCTATAAAGACAATATGACATAGAAGTATTTTTGTCTTTTTAAAGACAATATGAAATTGTCTCTATAAAGACAATATGACATAGAAGTATTTTTGTCTCTTTAGAGACAATTTCACGTTTGTCTCTTTAGAGACAATTTCACTTTTGTCTCTTTAAAGACAATAGTTGGGATTAAAGACATTGTCTCTACAGAGACAATATGTAAAAATTGTTTCTTTAGAGACAATATGTAAAAATGTATTAAAAAAATAAACAATTCAATGTTTTCAAATTCTCGTCGTCCTCCTATTTGTTGGAGTTTTTATTTTTTATTTTTCAAATGCGATGGAAAATTATAATAGAAATTATCAATGATTTTGAAGTTGGAACAATGAACAGTTGTCGAATACACAAAGCATAATGTTCATAAAAAACAAAGAAAATAATGCATCCTAATCCAAATTCATAAAGTAAATGCCAATAAGTATTTTTTTATTTATAGTTTATAAACTTGTTCATACAATCATGAGCAACACGTACGTCATAACATGACATACACAAACGATTCATTTCTAGGAAAGAGAAAATGTTAATATTTTCCTAAAAGCCATTGGAATATACCCAACTACCAGCATAACTCTTTCGAGCATGGCAAGGTAGCTTGACAAAGAGTTGACTCAATTGTCTGGACTGACAATTTTGCTTCAGAATGGGAACTTTCTTCTTGCATGCTTATGTATGGTCCTCTCAAAGGCTGATAACTTTTCATTGTAACAATCCACTAAATCATGTACTTTGTTATTGATGAACGACAAGATTTCCAAATCGTCTTTGAGCATAACACAACCTTTCAAGATTTTGATATGATTTTGGAGAGAGTTGAATTCTTCCTTTAAGATAATCAATACGGTGAAAGCAAAATTTTCCTGCAAGCAAACAATATTAGATTTAACAAGTAAATCCATTTGCATTATTCATTTAAAGAACCACAAATCCACAAGTCTCTACACATTAACTGAAAATAATAAATCTGCAAATCAAACCCCCAAAAAATATCCAATTATAAGCAACCACTACACTAGTCATTTGATAGCCCAAAAGTGAAAATATGTGATCCCAAAAAACTTTCACAAATATTTTCTTTCATATAACTTACTGCTCAAGCTGGGCTGCAAACTGTGCAATTTTAAGTTGGCACTGGTTAGCCGTACTAGTAACTTCTTCACCTTGATAGAGCCCTGCAACTCGCTCAAACTATTCCAAAGCTAGTTCCAAAGTTTCTTCAGCTTCATATATTTCACCGAATTCCTGTAGAAAACAATATTTTGAAGTACATTGGAAATCTAAATTATGGAAATTGACTTCTAAATTTCCAAATCAAAATCTGGTTGATGACCTCCAATATCCCAATTGAAGTATAAAACTCTAGAAACCAATAGATCTGATAGATACATGAAATTCTAACTTTATAAATTATAAACAATAAAATTCTGCTTAGACACAACCAACACACAGAACAACCAAAACTCTCAGGTAAGCCAATTTCAATTATGATGCTAAGGTAAATCAATCACAGAAAAAAAACTAAACGGACAAGGAAAATCTCTATGAAATTTAGTGTAATGAAGAACAGTTTAGAAGTTGTGATAGTTTTAGCATAACAAGGAGTACAATACAAGAAACAGCTGTGAGAAGAAGTACCAAGAACTGGAAGTTACAGCCATCTCCCACTTTAAGAAAAAGACACAAAATAATGGACTGGAAAGAGAGGACAGCCATAGTAGTGCCAAAACTAGTGTTGACCTTAGAAACTACTATCTTTGGGTCACCATTCAAATTCAAGGAGGACTGTTTGGTCTTTGCTCTATCTATGACCCCAATCACCTCTTAATATGACCTAAGTTTGGAAATGGATGAGGTATAACTCACCATTATAGATTGGGTCCTCCTCGGTTAGTGGATTCTTGTCCTCTTCGACACAGTTCGAAGGTATTTTAAACTATGCTGTGTCTTTTCTTTTTTTACCTATGGAGGTATAAACTTCTTTAATTCTAAATAATAATCTCAAGTTATCGTCGTAATCTGAACACAAACTATACTTTTTAAAGCAAGACTTTTTATTCCTCATAAATACTACATGAGATTTTAATTACTATCTCATGCCTTAAATCTGAATACATTACGTGGACCAAGGATAATTCTGCCAATCTGTTTTCCAAATTTTTGCAAGTGGGTAACCATTTTCAAACACATTACATATCTCTGGAATCTGATTGACATATTTTGATTATCAGATGGGAACACTGCCATAGTTTTTCCTTCCAACTTTTACAAAAAAAGCTCTTGACAAAATGTTTCACAGTTTTTTCAGAACAAAAACCAAATCGATCCAGAAGATTTTGAAGACAAAACACATAAATCGGTTTTAAAACTTCAGAAAATATCTAAAATAACAAATAAGTTGATCGAACATTGAAGCATTAGATCCTAACAATAAAATAACATAGTTTACAAGTCTGTCAATAAATGGGTATCCATTGCAAATTTAAGACTGCTTATAATTGATGATGTTCTTTTAATAATATTTAAATCAACTTCCTACCTCTACTGGCTTGTACAAGCTTATTATCCAGATTTTGCAGTCTCTCCTGTTTGCTCTTCCAAGAACTCTCTGATATGCTTACAAAATTAAAAGAAATGTCAAATGAAAACAGAAGTTGTTTTTTCAATATTTATAACAACATTATTCCCTTCTACTGTCTAACCCTTACCTTAGCCCGATATCCATCTAGTTTGCTATGCCTGTATGTACAAAGAGTAAGGTATTACTGTTGAAGAAAACTTAGGGGGAATCATAGAAATAAAATCATTAACAATATGCTACTGTAATAAACAACTTATAAATTACCATTAGTACACATATGGATTGTAATAAAGAGAACTCAAAAAACATGACACCAAACCTGGGAGAGCTTTCTTAACGATCAGTGGTTCAATCTTCAAAATTGGCATTCATATTGTCGCTTAGGGGTTTCACTCCTTTCTTCTGGCCAGAAGGATATCTACTCTATAATCTTTAGGAAAGTTTGCTGAACTTATCTGTATCAAGAGTCAAAGTCCATTGTCATTGTTTCAAATTCATATAATCATTTGAATTTAACACCACCCAATTACTCAATTTTTAATTCCAATACATATAATTGACAAACTTTATTACCATTCTTTACAATTATAAATTTTGTCCCACCTCTACCTCTATATTATGTAGGTTCACCTTGCTTTTGCTCCTGTTAAAGTTGTAGGATTGTATTTCTTACAATGTGTTGTTAGATTACTGTCACATTTCTGAGAATTGATTTTGGGGTCTAGATGAAGATGTTGATGCTGATTAGGAATATATATGATTCAGAAAGCATCAAACTTTAATGATGCTGATTAGGAATATATATGATTCAGAAAGCATCAAACTTTTTGTAATGATATAATATATTTGTACTAATGACTCCTAATTTTGCTTACTTCAAAAAAACATCATATACAAGTTCAATCTATATTATTAAGCCAAATGCATATTATAGTCAGAAGACGTTTGATGTAAGACTTACAAACCGTCATTTATAAACATTACAGTTTGGTGTAGCCATTCATGAGCCAGGAACTACTAGTGTAAGTACTTTGTTGCTGAGTTCAAATGTTATGTTTTTACCCCCCCAAGCAGTGTGTTACAGTGAGGATTTACACGTTGAACATTGGGTGGGTTTGTAAGTAATGTAATGGCTCTATGAAGGTATGATTTGGGTAGGCTATATTTCCCAGAAGAAAGTGTACGTTGAAAAACTATCACATTGACACTCAAGGTGACTGGCTGTACTGGTACCGTTATATGCATTGCCAACCTGTGAAACGTATAAACTTTAATGAGCTGCAAGTCATGACATTACGTTAGCGTGTGAGTGTAGGCCAACACACAAGCAAAATACATTTCTATCGAAGAAACCAAAGCAATCTGAGCCTGGTGAAATCCGGACATTCATTAAACAATCCACCTATTGCCCTATTAGCATATACATCGAAGAAGATTCATATGATAACCAAATGAATTGAATCAAAGCATGATCAGGTGTATGAATTTGATTCCACATTGAAAGTATGATCCTTGGAACATCTTATTGATACTTGACAAGGGTTTAAAAAAAGCAGCAGTCTCACATGTGGGTAAGGTTCAAGCTAAAACCTTGAACAACATTCGAGAGTCACAGTCTAAAAGGTTTCAAGGAGCATTCCAAATGAAAGTTTGGATGCAAGGGTCACCAAGAGACAGTAGCCATTATTGAAATGCATATGTGTGAGACAGGGGCAACATTCTTTGAGAGACACTGACTTGTTATCTAGTACACCTATGCAGTGGCAAGGATAGTAATCTCATGAATGAATTTGATGCATAGTTACAAACCCTGTTTAAAGCCTTTGTAATGTGTGCAGCTTGTGCAGGGTTAAATGTGACTGAATATAGTGCATATGACTATGCAACATAGGGTTTTATGGTACATTGTTTAGTCAAATGCACGTGACAGTCACCTAAGGGGGCGGTCTTAAAGTCCAAAAGAGCTCGATAATAGTGTTTTATATTATGTGACAGTGCACAATTTTCAGTCAAGCTATTTTTCTCTGCCCCACATTAAAAAAGGGTAGGATTTCAAGTACAAGATATCAATATATATATGTTGATTGTAGACCTATTCAACATTCCTTGAAGGAGGTTTTGTGTGTAAATTTTTTGTCAAAATCCTTCAAGTATATTCAAGGGAATTTTGAATTTTCCCAAGCCAACTTGTTTATAGAATGGAATGATCTGCTGTCACAAGAATAGACAAATTAGACTACAATTTAGAATGAATCTCATGATCTGGAAGTGATGATCACAGTAACTCACCTTGATGATGCCTGGAGTGATAATGTTGGGACCCATAGAAGAAAATACAGCCATTTGTGGTGCTAGACTAACGTTCAAAATTGTTAAGGTTCTAATAATCTGTGTTGTGGGATTACTAATTATCCCAATCATAAGCTAGTTGGTGATAGAACAGACATGAAAACAAATGTGAAAATTTTGAAAGGTTCTTTAGATTCACCATTCTGATAACTGAATTACTTGTGTATTCACAGTCACACCACCAGATAATGAAATAATTAGGAAATATCAAACAAGAGCTGATTAATGTTACCTCTTCATTTCCATTCCTTCCTAGAAGCAATCTCATCCTACAAAATAGAACAAACATAAATCAGTTTGAGTAGAGTTTCTGGATTATCTAATTACGCATGCTAACTTGTAAAGTAGATAAATAGACAATAAAGAGAACCACAAGGATGTAACAAATTTAGAGTTATAAACAATCTACTTACCACTTTCCCTTGATACCAGTATGTAGATGTCACTAGGTGCATTACTTTGAATAACAATTTCCTCTTTTGGAGGTGAGTAGTTTAAGGAAAATCCTTAAACTATAGAAAGTACTTTGAACTTTTCTCTTGTACCAGCGATTAGACTTCACAAAATGAATTGTACATGAAACACTATATACATTATATATATATAAAGTAGGCAATGAACAATGTATTGTATAAAACCAGGGAACTTTTTTCGTCTGAATGAAAACTAGGCAAGTTGCTTGCAATAATCGATGTAAGGAACATAAAAGATCTTGCAAAAAATCATTTTGTTAAGTTCTTCTTTTCTTCCAATAAGTCCTAAGAGCTAAAAAAAGCATTCTAATCTATATATTCTATTGTTTTCTTATCCACGATCAATCCCACATGATTAGACAACAATAGACTCAAACATAAGAAGCAAACATGTCTTTTGTTAATTTGTTTCTATCCATCCTCTTCCTTTATGTCCTCTTTCTACGAGGAACTATACTAATACGAGGCACTATTCTAATTGTGGGTGTCAATTGTTCATCACATTGGACACCCTCCTCATTATTCTCTTCTCCCACTTGCTCCTCATGTTCCTCTAGCTCCTCTTCATGCTCACTACCTGATGAGTTGGATTGTTGGGCTTCCTATACACAACAAAATTTAACTCATTAAAATAACATATCAAATCACAGTTTTAGCTTTGCTTGTTTCATTTCTCTATGCAAAAAAGAAACTATTATAATTCTAGGTGTATCTATCTATTTCAATATCTATATCATTTGTTTTGCAATGGAAATGAAAGCAAAATATGAAATTTTATTATATCCCATCATGCAAAGAACTTACCTCAGATTCATGACTAGTGACTAATTTCTCCCCTTGATCTAGCATATGTTGTCGAAGGCCTTTGGAACCATGTAGTAAAGCATATTTTAGGAGGTCCTCTGAAGCTTCCTTTTGAAATTGGTGAACCTACATAAACAATTATAACCAAATTTATAAGGTATAATGACTCATAAGATACAATTAACTCACAAGTTAATCATGACTTTTTTATGAAATAAAGAATACAATAGATGAAAATATTGACTTACCAAGCCACCACAAATGCTATTGTACCCACCAGATCCTAATTTATGAGATCCAATACTTGACACCCTAGCTTGGGTTGCTTTTGTTGTATCTCGAAGGCGTCTTTTAGATCCTGGCCGTGCAGATGGCCTATAGTTTGGATTATTGTGGGCCTTCCTCTTAAATTTGGCATCTTTCATAAGCTCATCCCATGTCACTTGGTCTGTGATCCAAGCTGGACGTGGATATCTTAAGTCTTTTGTTAGCTTTGACCTTAGATTGTCTCGTTTAGAGTGAATGTATTTCCGAGCAATATCTAAAATAAATTCCTTATTAAAACCAGGATTTCCAAATGCTACTATGACATCCTTAAATAGTTCATCTTTCTTAGCATTGGCTTGCTTCCTCCAATCCATTTGAATGGTATTGCCAAATAATTGTTCTGCACGACGAAAAATGAAGTGAAAGAATTTCAACCCCATTTCATCCTTCAAGACATTTCCTTCTGAGGTGAGCAAGATTGTAACTTCTTGCGTTCCTTTTGTGGTCACCGAGGATATTGTTGTAGTTATAGGGGTTGAGGTAGATGCCCCTATAGGTACATCAGTCACATTGTCATTTATTTCCTGTATTTACAATGAGATCATCAAACAACCATTTAATCACAAATTAGAATCACAAAGCAACCATGTAATCATCAATACTGCTTTTACTAGTCAACATGTTATGACATTGATAAAAGTAAAATATGAACTAGAAAAGAATAATAAGATAATATTTCCATATAATTATACCTGTTCATCTGAAGTAAGCCCTGCACTCCCCAACAATGTCCTCTCCCATAACTCAATTTTCTTAGATATTTCTCTCCTAATTTCAACATTTTCAGGAGTATCTGGTAGGATCCTTAGTATTCTTGATTGTGACTCTATAAGACTCCTCAAGGAAACTTGTTCAGGTGTTGGTGGAAGAACTCTAACTGAACCTAGACTTGATGTAGAGGGCATGCTATGAGGTATTGTGCTTGATGCCACACTTGTGATAGGTGTTTCCGGTCTAGATGTAGAGGGCATGACACATCTTTTTGAAACATCCTGCAAGGCACAAATATAAATATTAAAGTGGTATTATGGCAGAAATAACATAATCAAACCCACACAAACATATGATTGAATCTTACTTTTTGCACAACATTGGGTGTATCGGATGGCATAATTGGATCTTGCATGCCAACAAGATGCATTCTTGGGGGAATTACTCTAGAAATGTCCTATAGCAAAAACACAAATATTAAAAAAATATAAAAGGTGAAATAAGTTAATTAAATGCACAAGAATCTAGATCAAATCTTACCCCTGGCATAATACTAGATGTATTAAAGGGCGTGATAGGTGTCGACACGACTTTAGAGATGGCCTGCATTCCACAAACATAAATTAACATAATATAATATGAAACATAAGATAATTGAACCTATAAAAGATAATTTTCAAACTTACCTCATTCACCATCATAGCAATGTTTTGCCCTTGCCCATTCCTTAGCATTTCAATTAGCCCATTTAAGATCAATGGATCCCCCATAGTAGAATCGGGAGTACCCATTGGCACATTCTTAAAGAAACACATAATGACATAAAATGACAAAATATTAATTAAAGAACATATGCAATTGATATTAGTAATATAAGTCAAATTCACTAGCACATGAACAATAACATACATAATTTTCATTATGTTTCCATACATAAGAAAAACATAAACAATCCTCAACTTCCAAAGTTTTTTCAGCTTTAAGGTATTGTGTTTCTCTTGCTTAGGTGTCAATTGCATAAAGTTCATAGGTGTTGATTGCGTAAAGCTTCCAAAAACAAAAATGTCTTTCAGGTTAATTGTTAAAAGTAAAAAAATAAAATGAAACAACTTTGCCAATTGAAAAAAAATTGCAAGCTATATTCATTGACGTTACAAACATCCAGTAATAGAACACTCAAAATATTCAAATTACTTAATTTCCATTACATTTTGTGTACAATTAAAAACACAGCTACTTCTGAAGTTAGTTCGCTGCCCATGGACTAAGCACCATAATCCTTTAATCCTGCAGGGGCTAGGCATGACACCTTACTCAGGGTTTCTCCATACTGATTTTGCTGACATACACATACAACCTCATCTTTTCAGACTGGGCGCTTCAATCTCTGAGATCAGGGCATATACCAAACCAGGAGGCTTTTAACGGGTATCTTATTTAAATTTTTGTATGTAGTTGTGTTATAACTGCTGTAGCATTGGCTCTGAAACTGCTGCTAGTTCATGCATCAGATGTATGCAAAGGGGGTAGCAAATATGTTGTTATGAAATTCACTAATCAGGACTGAAGTGCCATTTTCTTAATTTGAGTATTTCCTTGAAAAAGAATCCACATGACAATTTTCCAGTGGAGTCAAGAAGGTTATTTAAACCTACACACCCTTCTATGTTCAACGTTGCAGCTGTGATAGGTTGCCAATATATTTATACTGATATTGGCTTTACAAAAACATTGGATGAAACATAAATAAAAAAGCTAACTATAACTTCTACGCTAATAATAGTTTTCCTTCATGCAAAACAAGCTAATTATAATTTTTTTGTCCTCCAACCAAATCTTAACTTAGGAAATCTTTAGATAGATTACTAGTAAGGATAACTATCAACTATCAATAGACCTTCTAGAAGATCATCTAAAAATAACCAATCTGTAAATGATTACTAAAAATAGATTTATCAGAATATGACTATTTCCTTGAAAATGGTGACAACTAAAAATAGCATGGTCTAAGAATAGCTTGGCTCCTTAAGCTTTATTCCACTCTGCTCACGATTAATCCTTTGAATATGGTTTGAAACTCCAATAATTCACTAGTCAATCTTAGTGACTATAATCTGAAAAGCCTAGATTTTCAGCAAACTCTGGCTGAAAATATACAACTTTGGATAGCCTGAAAACTCCCTCGGATTTGATAGCAAACCATTGTTGTGTGTTTTGATTGATTCAATTGTTGAACAAACCTTCACTTTACTATTGTAGGAATGACACGAGAATGAACAAATCTTTACCCTCAGAAATCCATCACAAAACACAAGAAAATACATCTCATAAAGTGAATGTTTTTTATTTCAGGGATTGATACCTGCTTACAAACATGATGGAATTATAATTGAACTTTATGCAAATTTTGAAAGGGTAATAGCCAAGGGGTTGGCAGGTGACAGACTGAAAATCGACCCTCAAAACCCTAGATGCTGCTTATGAATTTGAAAATTTGAGCTTTTTGGAAGTAGACACTCTCCCTAAAATGGCTGAAACTGCTTAGAAAATGGTAAAGATTTTCTCAAATCAGGCATTTGAATAGATATTTTGTGAAGAACACTGCTGTAATTCACTGAATGACTGAATTTGATCACAAATCTTCTTCAAAGGCTGCCAAAATGATTGAAAGCACCTGCTAAACTCCTCTTATCCTGATATAGATCACTGCTGGAATAATTGATACTCTGCTGATATGCTGCAATTTAAGTGAAGATAACTGCTTAAGATTCCTAATGTTCTGCTCTTCTACCGAGCGGGCCTCATACTCTGATTGCACACTTTTATTTGAAACTTTGTGTCTGCTGTTGAAGGGCATGCCTGATAATGTTGCTTACAAATTTGACTTGACATCAAAATTCTCCTCTTGATTGGTTTTGTTGAACAAACAAGAGAGACTACTTGATGACCCCACAAATTTTGATTGGAGACAAAGATTCTTTATTGATTCTAAAATTTCCATTTGTAGATGAATTAGTACCTAAAATATGGAGTGCCATTTAGGCACCAACTCTTTTGAGGAACCCAAAGAACAAGTACTCGACATCAGAAGTTGCAAATAGGTGACTTAAACTTGTAATATTTTGCTAGTAGCTGACTATTTGGTTGTTACTTGTTGGCATTGGTTAGTTGTTATGATTAGTTGTAACTGTTCCTAATGGCTTGCTCTTAACTAACAACATTTGGCACCCCTTTAAATTGAATTCTTGTATATAGGGAATACATTTGATCCTTTGTTGATCATCCCTGGTCTACTTCTATGCATAGTTTAAAAAATTGGCGAGTACTTGCTGGATTTGTGGGTACTCACTAATGAAAAACCCAAATGAGTAGTCACATGTATACCTTGGGACCAAGTTTCAGACAAAAATTGTTGCAAGTTTTTTCAAAAAAATCACTTGAATCGCAGGAAACTCATGTTTTTCAAAAAACTCGACAAGTGTTTAAAACTTTAAATCACAATTTGAAGATTTTTCAGTTGCTGCAAATGGCTAGGGCATGATTCAAAGATTTTCCAATTGCTGTGAATTAATTTAGGGCATGATTCAAAGATTTTTTAGATGTTGTGAATAGATTTATGGCATGATTCGAATTCTAGATGCTGCGAACAAATTTAGGCCATGATTTAAGGATTTTTCCCTTTTCGAATTTTCCACTACATAGACTTCATCTAACACTTAAAGCTTCCAAGTTGCAGTGTTCACCTTTACTTGTAATCTCTCATGTACTGGTTACAGAAAATTAGCTTCACCAATGTGCTTTACTATAGATTAACACATGTTCACAATAAGAATACACACATAAACAAAAAAAGACATATTAAAGAAATAAGTACACATAATAAATATATCCATTCTCAATATAATAATAAATAACTAATACTGAACCTGTAAAGAGTTAATTATATCAAGTATTGAATCCTCACAACCATCTTAAAGTGAACATGATGATCAAACAATGTCATTCTCACATGAAATATCCTCATCTGATGGTATAAATGCACCATCATTAATGGGCCCTAAATCCACAAATAAATTAATACCATAGTTTTCATGGTCTTCTTCACCTTCAACTACAGGTAAATGAAAATCAATAAATTCATCATCTTCATGGACTTGATGCTCATGTGGTTGCTCATATCCTTCAGAAACTTCAGTAAACTCATCATGATCTTCATCTTGGTCATATGCATCATTACCAATAAAGTTTTCATCATCTCCATCTTGGCCATCTGTGTCTTCAAGGGGGACTTCTGCATCTTCAAGAAAATCATGGTCCTCTACATCTTGAACAAATGTTACTCTTCGTCCTCTTGGATCATAATCAATCACGAATGACCAACCAGGTTGTTCTAAATTGGGAATGAGAAATATCTGCTCACATTGATTTGGAAACACATAAGGTTCAGAAGTGGCTTCAAACCTAGATGTATTGATCATATGGAATCCATTCTTGTGCAGAAATATAGTTTTGTCTTCACCCACTTTGATAAGCTTGTACCATTGAACACAAAAAATAACTTTTTTGAAAGATATAAAATCAAGCTCTATAATATCCTCCAACACTCCATAATAGTGAAGTGTGTTTGTGATTGGTTGTCTATCATTTTCATGTGAATGACATTCCACCTCAAATGATGCTGAAATTCCACAATCATAAGTTTGTCTCTTGTCATCAACCTTTTTGATGCGAAAATGATGACCAAAATTCCACATTCCTTTGTAATATGTTACCTGTATTCATATAAATATTAACTAATTAGATTCAAGGATGAAAAAGTTAAAAGGAAAATCACTAAATACCTCAAATATGTTAGTATATATGCATCACCTCCCCATTTCTAGATCCTTTAACAAAATTTAGTTGTTGTTGTGTCACTCTATTCTTCCCCTTTGTTGCCTCATGTTCAATATTGGTCTTTAGCCAATTCCATGAGCATCTATCTAGCCATTTTCTTTTATGGGCTGCAGGAAGTCCTCGAGCAGTGTTTTGACCATGTCTATTATATACATTGGTCCATGCCTTTTCATCCTCTAAGTTCTTTTGTTCAGTGTACTTCTCCATCCATTCCAACATAAAGTCAGAATTGTATGCAACATACAAATGTAATGACTCCCACTCCTTAGCATCTACAATGAAAAATAGAATTTTTCAATAAATTAATAATGATTTAAAGCTATGTCCTATAAAATTTAAGATAAAAACAATTACTTCAAACATTTTTGTATACCTTTTATCCTCTTTGAAGTCCCTTGACCCTCTAATTTTTCTCCTTCAAATGATTGAGGTTGGTTACCATCCCATAATCGAGGAGCTTCAAGATGTAATTCAGGTAAGTACTCACTCAAATAAACCATTGTTTGGAAAACCATGTACCCCTCAACCATGGACCCTTTCGGTTGAGCCTTTTGCCTCACAAATTGTTTTAGAACCTTCATATATCTCTCCACGAGCCACATTGTTCGAATATGGATAGGACCACACTGTTCAATCTCTTCTACTAGGTGTACAAGGTAGTGCTCTTGAGAATTTAAGAAGCTCGGAGGGAAGTACATTTGAATATCACACATCAAAAGTGGAACATTCCTCTTCCAATAATTCAATTCATCCTGATGTATCTCTTTAGATGAAACCCACCTATAGATATTAATGTGTATTATAATAAAGACTTATTATTTGTTCAAAACTAAAGGAATAAACATATATAAAGGTATTACCAATAATGCACTTCAAAGGATAAGAGTCATGGAAGAGTATGCATGATGGATTCAAAATACCTCAAATATTTGGATAATTTGTAAATAGTTAATGTGACATCATGATCAAAGGTGCTCGGTATTGTTGCGGGCAACACATACTACATGACCATTAACAAAAACAATGTTAAAATATGCATGAAATTATGTTATCACTAAGATATACAAATTTCTAATTATGTTGCCAACAAATGTGACATTCTAAAAAGTTACCTTAATCCAATTGTGCCAATCATGTGTTTTTAGCCCTAAGAACTCTGACCCATCTCTTGTGAATAAGTTTTTTAATGTCGCACCAAAACCAGAAGGAAATCTTATGCTTTTCATTGTATCAATGATGTTTTCTTTCTCCCTTGACGTAAAAATCCATGGAGCATGAAAAAATGTGTTGTTTTCATGCAACCACATGTTTGGCATGATATTGGCAACTTGGAGGTCCTTTCGTAACTTTATTTGTGCTTCAAGGTTGGTTCCATTTAGATGTTTCCACAAACACTCTACCACATTTTTCCTGATGTGCATAGTATCAAATAGGTGGGCTATTGGCAAGTTCTCATAATATTGTAATTTGTAAAAAATAGATAGTCTTTTCATTCCTAGTGGAAAGCCTGTCCCTTCTTTTTTGTCATATAGTGCTTTCCACCTAGCAGGGTTCATCTTTCTTGGCTTCCTCATTTCCACCTCTTTTCCATTGAACTTTTTTTTGTCACGCACTCGATAGCGATGATTTTGTGATAAAAATTGTCTGTACTCATCATACACAGTTTTATTCAGATCCTTTGACTGCCTATACAATGTTTTCAGCCCACATGATGGACAACCATGTTTCCCCTTTGTTTGTAGCCCTGAAATAAGAATGGAAGCGATATTTAGTAAAATGGTAAAATGAATAAAATAATTAGAAATGTAATTTATAATATATTACCACAACAAACAGAGAGTCCCGGGGCATCATGGATTGTCCAGATAAGCATCGCATGAAAGAGGAAGTTTCTATCATTGATAGGTCTTGATACATCGTACATATTTACACCATCCCATAATTCACGAAGCTCATCAATGAGGGGCTCCATGTATACATCCATATCCTTTACCTGATACTTCCCTAAATAAACAAAAAGTTTTTTATTAGGATTTAACTAAGTTGAATTTTTCTTTTATATAATTTTCAAGAAACCATTGCATTAATATGCTCTAGTACCTGGTATGATAAGAGTTAACATTACATGCTCCTTTTTCATTGCCATCCAAGGGGGGAGATTGTTGTTAATAATGAAAACTGGCCAAACATAATATGTTGTTCTAAGATCTCCAAAAGGATTGACACCATCCATTGCTAGAGAAATTCTTGCATTCCTTGGCTCATTTCTTAAATGTGGCCATTTTTCCTCAATCTCTTTCCATTGTTTGCTATCTGCAGCCATATGCATGACACCATCTTGGCTCCTCCCTTGTGCATGATAATTCATATATTTTATAACTCACTTGCATTTGAACATCACCTCTCGTCTTAGCTCTAATCAAGGGAATCCAAAGCCACGAAGGAATTAGAATGTGAACCCTCTTGCTAATCCTAATCAAAATATATTGGGTAGAAGGCCTATGCAATTAGAAATATATAGGTAGCTTGACTTCACTGGTATATTTGGTTATCCTGATTAGATTCTTGATGACATAAGAAAGCATTTGGCAAAGTTTTCTAGAAACACTACTCTGTCTAGTGAAGATCATCTGAAAGCTTTTCTAAATCATATGGATGAATTTGAGGTAGAGCACGAAGATGTGGTTATGAAGTTATTTATGCAAAATATTTAATTAATGATCAGAATTTACAGCAACATTAAATCAACCTATCAGAAGTTTTGACTTCTTGACCCTGCTACCCACAGCTAATTTTATTTCTTAAATAATTGAGAACTTACATGAAAGATAAGCTGCTGTATTTTCTAGTCCATTTGAAAGAGTTTACAGAGGAGGTTTTGTTATAATTTGAAAAGTTATTTTTGTTTTTAGTATAGTTGTTAATATGCTCAGTGTTCCAGAGGATCCCCGACAACTCAATAGAGAAGATTTTGAACAGCACAACGAGAAATTTTTTTAGAGGCAAAGCAATTCTGATTAACAAGAATGGGAAGCCATTCTCCTCAGAAGAAATCACAAAAGGCACTATCCTAGCACTTATCTTTGATCATAACATTTCACGATGGGATCGAGAAATGCTGGAAAACAATGTTGATGAGCTCCTAAGAAATTTGACTGGCATGAAAGTCATTTATATTGGGAAATCGTTCAGTTCAATCCCAACAAAACTGGCAGACCAAGTTATTGCCTATACACCTGACCATTTTGAAGCCCTCTCCTTATTTGATAAACCCTTAGCAATAATTGCAGGCCCTGACTTTTGGGACCTCAGAACATATATAATTAGAACAATTGTTGATAAGGACGCAGTAGGCTGTATGCTCTTCAAAGGATGGGATAGTATTTCAGGTATGTTGGTGGGGAAAAGTTTCAACATTCAAGACTACCACAGACTTGAAGAAATGATTGCACTAGGAACTCCACCATACAGTAGTCAAAAATTGCTGCAGTTGCTGTTCAGGGAAAAAGAGAGAGTTCATGTCCAAAAAGAATAATTCGGTACTTAATGTTCCTGCTCAATTTTATTCTAAAGTAGAATCATAAGAAGAAAAAAAGGAGGAGTTTTTTCTAATGTATTTTAAAATGATGTGTTGTGGTCACAGGAGAAGATGGTCTTCCTACTCATTTCAACACTGGAGATATCTCAAACCCAAATCTTATTCTTTTAGGAAATGTACAAAGAGATGCAAGATACAATTACAAACCATGAATTTGAAGTTGAATGGATTTGGCTTCCAGTCATAATTGTTGATGGGGATATGTTGAAACAAACTTATAACAATCTCAAACAAACCATGCAATGGAAGAGACTTTAGAGCAATGTTTGATGGATCCATCAACTCTCTCAGTTTTCTTCAGGGGAAGAATGGGGTTCTGTGAAATGCCTATACTTGTGTGCTTGGCTCCTTCGCGTCTTTTTTCTGCCACAGATGTGATACCCCAGGTGGCGATATGGGGGCCAGAAGCATGGTTATTTCTCAACAATATCCAATCCTCCCGAGGAACCAGCGATTCGAATAAACTGAAGGAAATGCAGAGTTTACCGCACCTGCACTTTCTCTCTACAAATTTCAAGGTAAGTTGGATCAAGCTATATTTACCCAGCACCATGTTAAGAGTATAATGAGATGCTCTGAGAAATACTTTTGTAGTGCATAGGTTGTGTTCGTACTGCAAAATATGAGATAAGTTTTGGGATCCAACTGAGTGATAGTTATATTTTGATTTTATAGGAGGTTAGTGATGAATATTTGAGCAACTTTCACATGATCTGGTTATATGACGAAGATCCGGAGAAATTTTCAAAATTTAACTCCAAGTTAAGCCATGTAATAAAACAAATGGGCAAAGAATACCAAATCACGATAGTTTATGTAGGTAGGAGAAGCTTTCTGCCCCATATTAACAATAAAGAAGAAGAAGCACCATTGCATAAACAGAAGTTCAGAACACTAATGACATTGTATTGTTGAGCCTGACCATTGGGAATGTGAAAAAATTATGGCACTACATACACTATTTGGTATATCTGATAGCATCTCAGAAGGAAAAGAATGAAAAATTAAAGAGTCTTCAGAGACTACTACTAGCTCTTCTGTCTCTTGATTGCCTATCCAGAAGAAACGGTACCATTTGGATGATGGCAGTTGATGGAACTTAGAATGACATTTTCACAGGGAAAGGCAAAGATCTAGTGGACTTGTTATACAGTAATTGCTTCATTTAGCATCACCAATAATCTCCACATGAAAATTGTGATGGAAATAATTCACATATCTCATAATGCTCTCTCTTGCAACAATGTTAGAGACAAGTTTTGTTGCAATGTAGAAATCAGTGTACTCGAAGGTTTTTGACAATTCTAATAGCGGCTCTATGGGGCATGTTTAACAAACCCTTTTGCAATTTTCCAATTTCACTATGATGACAGAGATAATTATTTTTCCCTCTTGCACAACATTAAGTAAATGTCTTGATTCTAGAAAATACCCTGCTACCTTCATCATCCAAGCCAATTGCTCCAACTTATGTGTTATCTTGACAATTATGTTGGCATGCTTTGTGATGTAATACCTTATAGAACAACCCAACCACTGTCATTATTAGAGGCAAAAGACAACAACCAGCTTAACAACTAACACGAGCATTAATGATTTACAAGCCTTTCATAAATCCTAAGGCTTGATACTCAGTAAAGCAAGCATTGATATAAGGGACAGGGAAAGGCAAAGTTTTGTATGCTCCTCAAATTTCACTAGCATTTAGATATGAAATATATGAGAGAATGGAAATTGGTGCACGAGTAGCCACTTCAGAAGAAGTAAAATGCTTAGTTTTTCTATCATGCTATTTCATTTAAGTAATTAAAAATTTCACTATTGGTTTGTCTTAAAGCACAAGAATTAGCAATATAACCAATAATCTTTATTGATTCATTATTAATTAAACAGTTGCTATAGGACTATGTTTGAACATACACTATTTTCTCTATAGTTATTATGGAGTAACCTATGTGCATTTTGCATATCTAACTTATTATGATAGTTTTGTAGTACATGGCCATATTTTATGTAATAGGATGCTTAAGAATGGCCTTATGACTAGTGATGGCCAGTCTTTGTGTATATACTATATAATCCCCAAAATTCTAATATGTAATGCAGTGTCCTTCTAATGGGTTAGTTTTAGTTTTGTTGCTTCTTTGTCATGTCAAAATGTATTGAATTTTTATGTAAATGTAAATAAAATTTTCTCATTTGGGTTGCAGTTGGACTTGTGGGAGTTGAAGCACTGAAGTGTTCAAATAAGTCATCTTTGTACCATCAGTAGATAATGATCCATCTTACAGCGCAGATATGAAAAAAAGTGAGGCAGTAGATTCAACACAAGCATAATGGAAACACTCATGGAGGTTATTGAGTTTAAATGCAAGAAATGATAAATGTCTGAAAGCAGGGATGGCTTTTAATGTATCACTTGGTCCAATAGAAGAAAAAGGAGAAAGTATTGTGGAAAGAATTGATCAGATCAAGCTAACAAGCCATTGGATCATTGTTAAGAA
>VDFB02286406.1:0-10711 GCA_007258455.2 Sequoia sempervirens
GTAAAATAGTAGAATAATATGAGATTAAAAAATAAGTGTAAAGATAAGTTAGATAAAAGATATGATGTGCATATAAGAACAACAAACACTTAAAATAGACTATTTCAAATAATCTAGACATATTATAGATTTACTTCTAGATTAAATTTGAAAAATCTATATGGAATGAATTGCTTATTTAATTAAAATAATTTGGAATAATTAGAAATAATGTTGATCAATCCTTTTATTTAAAACTTCTATAAATTCTAGTTTATTGGAAATAAATTTTCAAATATCTTCTAGTAATAAGCTGCCCAAATCATTTTGAAAGAGCTCATAAAACAAGGTGCAAGGAGATTAGATATGACAATAAGATGCAAAAGCATAAAACTATAGAAAACTTCCAGTATGATAAGAAGTTATCCTAAAAGAAACTAAGTCCTAAATGAATAGACAAGGACACTAAAAATGTAAAGAAAAATAAATTTTTTCTTAAGATCAAACTTTAGATCAAAGGAATACATTTTGTTTAATTATGGGTAGTCAAATCACAACTATTAAATATTGTGTAAACAGCTATTACAATTAACTGTACGACTATTGAACCCTACACGACTATTGCCTAAATGTACAATTTTACTTGATTCATTGGTTTCCTGCTTACCTGTGAAGGAGGTGAGCGTATTTGATAATTTGCACTGCTTATGCCATTCAAATCTAATGTCTATCAATGCCCCTTTCTTCAAAAGCGTAGAAGTAGGTGGTCTTGATGAATGGCGTACAAGCAAAAAGACGAGCTAAAGCCATAGATCTATCCGCGTCTAGATGTACAACTTTATGTACTTATTCATAGGTTTTGGCATTTCATACTCTGCTCTACCATGGGAAGGAAGTAAGCGTGTTTGACAATTCATTGGTTTCCTGCTTACTGTGAAGGAGGTGAGCGTATTTGATAATTTGCACTACGTATGCCATTCAAATCTAATGTCGGCACTGGCTATCCAGCCCCAAGAATGCACCTGGGCATGGATGCCATGCCATGCCACTCCATCGATACTTCCTGGATATACTCTGCCACAGTGTCCGTTACCTCCCGTGCCATCAACCTGCAGTAGTCACCAGAACGGGCAGAAATATACTTGTGTATTTTTAATTTTCGAACATAGTAAAATATTTATAATATTTACAAACTGTTTATAAACTGTGTTAAACACATTCTTTAATATTTTAAGAATGATTATATTTTATAAACTGTTTATAAAATATTCATAATATAAAATAAAAGTAATTTTTTTTAATATATTAAATAAATACATTAAAAGAGTTTATATATTTTTTAATATATATGTATATTATGAATATTTTATAAGCTGTTTATAAAATAGTTTATAAAATATAATCATATAAATAGTTTTGGTATATAAAAATTAATGAAATATTTTTTAATAAAGTATAACTCAAAATTGATATTAGATATATTTTTATTAATAAAATAAAATTTTAATCAATTTTTTAATTTAAATTCTATAAAATATTTAATAAATAATATAAGAATTATTTAATTTGTATTTTAAATTACATAATATTTTTTTTTTTAAATATATTTTATTATATATATGAACATATAATTGATTATATATTAAAGATACTTAATAGTTTTAATTATTTATTATATAATAGTATTAAGTATAATAGTTTTAATGGATGCCTAAATGAATATTACAAAATATAATAATTCTTAAACATTTAGTATTAAGATACTTAAATGAATATTGCAAAACAATACATAATCCAAACATAATGCTTTTAAAAAAAAATATATATCTATAATTTTTAAATTTTTAAAATCACTAATTAAAAGTAAAATTGAAGAGAAACCATTTTATTTACACTTCAATAGACTTTTTAAAGCATTTCAATACATAATACAAATACAATATTTTTATATAAAAAATAAATCAATAATTGTTAACATTTTAAATCAACAATTAAAAATAAAATTAAAGTATAACTAAATTTATTTATTTTTTGAAAAATATGTAATTTTTTAACCATTTTCCTATACATTTAGTATTAAGATTTCTACATTTTTTAGCAATTTAATACATAATATAAATAAAATACAGTTAAAAGATGTTTAAAGCCTTCACAATATTCATTGTAGTAAAAAATACTTATTCAAATCTAAATAAATTAGTTGTACTTTAATTTTATTTTTAATTGCTGATTTAAAATATTAAAAATTATTGATTTATTTTTTATATAAAGATATTGCATTTATGTTATGTATTGAATTGTTTAAAAAATTCTATTGAAGCGTAAATAAAATGGTTTCTCTTCAATTTTACTTTTAATTAGTGATTTTAAAAAATTTAAAAATTATAGATATATATTTTTATTTAAAAGCATTATGTTTGGATTATGTATTGTTTTGCAATATTCATTTAAGTACCTTAATACTAAATGTTTAAGAATTATTATATTTTGTAATATTCATTTAGGCATCCATTAAAACTATTATACTTAATACTATTATATAATAAATAATTAAAACTATTGGGCATCAAGAAATCTTAATACTAAATGTAATATTCAAAAACAAATATAAATAATTAAAACTATTAAGTATCTTTAATATATAATCAATTATGTGTTCATATATATAATAAAATATATTTTTCCAAAAAATTACATATTTTTTTTTTAAAATATTATGTAATTTAAAATACAAATTATATAATTCTTATATTATTTATTAAATATTTTATAGAATTTAAATTTAAAAATTGATTAAAATTTTATTTTATTAATAAAAATATATCTAATATCAATTTTGAGTTAGTATTTTTATTTAAAAAATATTTCATTAATTTTTTATATAATAAAACTATTTTTATATGTTTAAGAATGATTATATTGTATAAATTGTTTATATATTTGTTTTATATTATGAATATTTTATAAACAGTTTATAAAATATAATCATTCTTAAAATATTAAAGAATGTGTTTAACACAGTTTATAAACAGTTTGCAAATATTATAAATATTTTACTATGTTCGAAAATTATAAAATGTCACGTTATTTATTGCCCGTATTTTCTGTTCTGCACGGATTACTGCGTTTGCATGGCACGGGAGGCACGGCACTGTGGCTGGAATCCAAGAGTTTGACAATCCAAAAGTTGTCGTGTTTAATGGCAAGCAATGAGTACAGAGGAGAAGCAATGCCATCTTCAGTTTCATCTACAATGAACTCAAACAACAAGAAAAAGCTGCCCAGCCACGTGAAATGGTCAGAATTCGACGCTCGTAATGAGTGTTCTCACACGCAAAAGAAAATTGCACTTTTTCTCCCCATTACAAACTTTGGTACCTGATGGTACTTCGACATTAATAGTTATCAATAACTTGTTCAAACCTGACCTCTGTCAGTGTCCTCCCGCGTAAGCCCTTCAAATCTCATCTCTGTCAACGCCAGTTTCTTCAAATGTATAGAAAAATGGGTCGTCGTCATCTCCACCTGTAATAAGAAGAAAAAGCTTTCCAAGCCTGCTTTTTGTCCACACGCAAAAGAAATTCGTACAAGTGAAAACATTGTACTTCAAACAAAAAAATAAAATAAAATATTTCAGGGCTTTGTTAACAATAAAAATCCGCAGTCCATATTTTTGATACTTGGGGCGAGACTAGTCCTCTGCGAGTAGTTTCATCTCTTAAATCCAGGCATGGGGTCGAACCCGAGATCAATGGGGAGCAAACCCACTCCCCAAGCCAACTCTACTACCCATTCAAGCTCTTCTCTTGATTTTGTTTGTTTCATACGTAGATTTAAACTAGCAATCGAACTTTGGTGTGCAATGGGTATGTCAAAGATGTGTGGAAAGTAAACGAGGAAATATTTTAGCCTATTAGTTGCATATATTTGTGAATTAGTTGAGGTCAATAGGCTAAAAAATATAATTTTGTTTGAAATAAATTTGAATATATATGTGTATGTGTGTTTAATTGATATAAATCGAAGAACAAAGTTAAGAATTAGAAAATTTTGTTTTTCAAATAATAAAATATATTTATTTTGTTGTAGTTATGGGTGAGTTATAATGTGTGTGTGTATATATATAGTAAAGAATGTTTTGAAAATTTGCATTATTCAAATAAAACTTAAAAATAGGGCATAAATTGAGGTATACTAAAATGTAGATTCTCCTTGTTATCATAGGTCAAAAAAGGAAAAAATATAAAATTGGTGTTTTTGTAATAGTTGAACCTACAAAAAAAATTAAAGGAAAGACAACATCAATTTATTTGATATATAAAAATAACTCATAAAAGCATAGTTGTTTGATATATAAAGAATCTTGAAAACCTAAGTTATTTGTGAATAATCGAGAATACAATGAGGAGTAGTGGATATAGAAAAATGAAACAAGAAAATAGATAAATTTGTATTTTTTTTATCACTTTGAGTTTAAGCTCCAAGTGCTACTCATTAGATTCAAGTTGACAATATGGGTTGTGTGATTTGTCTCCAAGTAGTGTAGGTTGCATGTTATAAATCTTCATTACTTCTAACCCAAAAAATGATGGGTGAAGTTCTTTCTAGTTGACGCATTTTTAGTGGTAAGCTATTGATACAATTTTGTGATGGTAGAAATTGACCCTTCTTTTGTAATGAGATGAAATGTTCATTGGTGTATTGATACAGATGTATTTGAAGAATTATTATCTATCAAGATTAAAAAGTACTTATGTCAAAGCAAATCTTAGTAAAGAAGTGGCCACGAAAGTAGATCCAACTTGTTCTTTTGAAGAGAAGATGCCTCTTTATTGCAAATTTTACATTTTAATTTTCTTTGGTGTGTCATTAGTAAAATATATGCAACATAGAGAAGGGAAAATAGATAGAGAGATAGAGCATGAAGAAGAGAGATAAGAGATTAGACAATAATATACAAAAGTAGGAGAGAGGGGGCAAGAGTGAAAGAGAAAAAGAATGATAGAGGAGACAAAGTGATATAAAGAGAAAAGTAAATCGAGAGATAAATAGGGAAGAGGGAGATATACAAGGAGACAAAGAGATGTTGTACAAAGAGAGGAATAGAGAGAGATATGAGATGGGAGAAAAATAAGAGATATAAAGGGAAACATAGATTGGCTCTTGATCAACTATTATGTGCCAAAAATCCAAAGATGGCACATGTCCATGGGATCTATTTGTCTAACCATCTCTCTCTATTTCACTCTATCTAGCTCGCCCTCTCTATCTCTCTCATATCTTTGTCTTATTTATCTCTCTATATCTCTCATGCTTTATTTTCCCTAACCCTTTGTGTTGAACCTCTCTAACTTCCTCTCTCTCTCTATCACTTCTCTCTCACTTGCATACATTTGTGTAGTATATGAGATCAATTTGTAGGTCATTTAGAAAATGATGTGTGTGCAACAAAGGTCTCAATAGAGAGAGGAAGGAGAGAGCAGGAGAGAAATAAAGAGAGGAGGGAGGTGAAGTAGAGAGATATAAAAAGAAGTGATAAGGGGATCCGCGAAAAATCGTCTTCAGGCGTCAAAGATGTCGAAGATCGAAATCGGCGGATCCGAAAGGACATCCGTCCGGCGTCACGTCAAAAATTGTCGACATTCCTCGAAAGATCGTCGGCGATCAAAGTCGTTCCGAGAGCGAAAGGAAAGATCTGCGCGTCCGAAGATCGTCGAGATCATCCGACCAGAGAACATCGAGAGAAGAAGTGTCAGATCGAAAGATCGACTTCGTCAAAGATCAAAGTGTTCTCTATTCATTTTCATCCATTAAAATGTATGGACAACATGATTGAAATCTATCAAAGCATAACAAAAAGAGATGCCACCACACATTAACTTTTCAATATCTAGGATGATTTTACATGCAACTTCTTTTCAAAAAAAATTATAAGATTTAGAATTTAAAATAAAAAATCATTACATTGCACAATCAAACATTAAATTAGTGGGCTATACACATGATTCATTTTTAATTTAACATTATATTTTATTTATATTAGATATATTATATGCTTAATATTTATTTGTGGACCTTATATATAAAAATAATATATGAACTATATTTATTATTATAGATTATATTATATATAATATATATTATTAAATCTAAATATAATTTAGTATTAATGTATATTATACTTTCTATTCAAAATACTAATTAAAATATTTAATATATTATATGTTTATTTTTATTCTTTATTATTTAAAATTACATTAAATTTATTAGGAAAATATATTTAAAATATATTTATTATTATATAGAATTATATAGTATTAAATATAAATATTATATAAAATACATATTTCATAAAAAATATTAATTAAATGTAAACATAATATATAATTGGCATGTAAAATATGTTTTAGTTTATACTATTTCAAAAATATATTATAAATTATAAAATATATAATAATAAATATAATTGTAATTTAGAAATTCACATTATATATTATAATAATAATTTTTATATATCAAATATTATATATATGTGAGAACCAACAAAACTGAGAGATTGCAAACAAGCACAAAGTGGACACAAGTGCATAATAGATGACCTATGTATTAGGTAGTCAAAGATGTAGATATAAAGGAGAGTAAAAAGGAAACAACCAAGCATGAGGTGTTGAAGACCATTGATACCTCTCAAGACTCCCAAACAAGCAAGTGTGAGGTGTTCAAAGAGAATCAACACCTCTCTAGTCTCCAAACTAGTTGGGCAACTCATGAGGAGCAAGTGTCAAGGATTCCAATGAGGTGGGAAACTCCATAATAACTACATAATTAATGCATAAGTAGGGTTAAGTTACCCTACATGTATGCAAAAGATGATGTGTACGCTAACACCCCCCTTAAGCATACCTTAGGTGCACATGGATAAAATGGGTCCCAAATACTAGCCTAGTAAGGTAGCCATGTACAATACAAAAGAAAATGAGTCTTGACCATGAAGCTTGATAATGTATTCATGTTCAATGCAATCTCTCTAAAAAATGGCTCAGTAAGATAGAAAACCCATTGGGAAGAAACTATCCTCCAAAAAGAGAGAAGATGTGGAGAAGACTAGAAAGCGCCCCCTCAAGGATGATGATGATGTTGCTATAGACCACACACCAAAAAGATCTCGTAGATGAATGAAATTGCTCTTAGTGAAGGGTTTGGTGAAGTTGTCAGCAACCTTCTTTGAAGACTGGCAAAAGACTATGTCGATGATCTGACCATTTATAAACTCTTGACTATAGTGCATATGAATCTTTGTGTGTTTGGTTCACTAACACTAAACTGGATTCTCGCATATCTAAATAGTACTCTAGTTGTAATAATAGATGACTATAGGATGCTTGAAAGGAGCACCAAACTCAGAAAGAGTTCCTTGAAGCCATATAGCCTCAGTAGCTGAGTTAACAACCCCCTTGAACTCTACCTCTATGGATGATATAGCAATAGCATTCTACTTCTTGCTAGACCAACTAATATGACCTGAACCAAGTGAAAATTTGTAACCTTAAGTGGACTTATGATGCTTAGTGTCACCAACCCAATTTGAATGTGTATAACTATAGTAACAAAAAAAGCATCCTTTTTCCCTTACTTGGTTTGATAATCGACATTAAAACTGAACTAATGATGTATTGGAGTGGTGTTGTAATGTGTTGTACACATTCAAACTATTCTAGGACCTTTATTTTACTAAAACATGTCTTAGTTGATCCTTTGCAAGGGTGTTGTAAAGTGTTGTAACACACTTTCACACTTTTCTAAGATGTTGTTGGTGCTTCCAAATGTCAACAAAACAATTGAATCGTAAAGACCCAACCAAGGTCTTATGCTCAGACTCAAAGGTTGATTTGGCCAACTGACAAGATTCAGTCACAGACTGAGATCTTCTACACTTCTGGCACTGTAGAACCAAGGTGGGTCAACCTATACAATGCTTTAAACTTAAATGCAACTATATACCCAAACATTGCTTTTTATAGTAGATAAATTCCCAATCAAAGACACCAAGAAAGTATTAATAACCTCAAATATGGCTAAGTTCTTGGTATACTAATACTAACTCAGCAATTGGGAAGTAGGACTCAAGACCAAACAACAAGGATTAAAATGATTTTGAATTTATAAAACATTTTTGAGAGGGAAAAAGTTACAAGATAGACTAGTGCCTAATCTTGGGCCATGGAATCAAACACATGAAAATAATTCATTAGCAAATGGAATTCAACCAGTGGATTTAAAATTGTTAATGCCTTGCATCAACTGTTAGCACCTTACACCAGCAATCCTACTCCTATTATCATTCAAACTCTTCTTACCAAATCCAACCTGCACACTTGAAATCACTATTATCTGCTCAAGGTATTTAGCCATTTCCTTGAAATAGACCCATAAACAAATAACACAATCTCATGAAATTTGAGATGAAAAACTCAAAGATAGCTTATATGATTGAATTCATATGACTAAACTATACAAGTATGGATATAGTTTGATGATATTCATGAATGTGCACACACTTTCATAATTTGTTTTGCTCAAAACTGGTTGTATTTGCTCATGAAATCAAAATTTCATTATTCTTCTCTTAATATTAGTGTAGGATGTTGTTCCGCTACCTTAGCTTCCTTCCATGGTGTTGGTATTATCAACAATGGTAATAGAGGGAACATAAAGAATAGTGTATACCATATGCATTTACACTTTTAGCATCATAACATACAATTGGGTGCCAATGATTTCTGATTGGATGTATTGAGGGTTTCTGAAGAAAAAAGTGTATAAGTGGACATAGGTTTCTATGGAAATGAAAAAAGTATTCCTTTTTCTTTCTTATTTGGGCCATAGCTTAATGGTGGCTTGATTTAGTGTTGTAATGTGTTTGACACATTCACATTAGGTATTGTTCCCTTGTGAACTAATGAACTTAAAATGGTACCTTGCTATAGTGTTGTAACAATTTCACAATTTTATAAGGTTTTATTAATTAACTGAACCTAATAAACCTCTTTTTAACCTTAATCATGCCTTATTTAAGGTCTTGCAAAGTGTTATAACACACTTTCACACTTTTCTATGGTTTTTATAAATAATTGGGATTCTTTGTTCTTTAATTGGCCTATTTTGCATCCACAAGCCTCATTTAATGCATCTTTTTGAGGACAATCTCAATAGAAATCAACATCCAATCATAATTTAGGTGTTTTCAGGTTGTGTGGCCCAAATTTAGTGATCTGGGACTCATTGACCACCCTAGGTGTATGAGTCCCACTTACTGTTTTGGGTCCCACTATTGATTTTACACCTTTCTAAGTATTTTTTATATTGGTCCCATAAATTATGCCTAATGGGACTCATGCATCACCTTGGGTGAATGAGTCCCATGTTTCTGAAAATTAAAATTAATTCAAATTTTTGGTGGGATTTTATCATCCTAGATCTGATGTCAGCTTGTAGTGTTGTAATTTCAAGAATTCTTGCATAAGTGAGTATACATACAAGTCTTTTTCACTCATTTTACACCTAGCAAGTTGAATGAGCATCCTTATAGCAAGTTTGAGTTCACAAGAGGATTCAAGCATTAACAAGAGCATTCAAGAGTCTTCAAGGGTAGATTATCAAGCATTCTAGAGCATTATTCAAGCATCAAGCATCATGTCAAAGTCTTCATGCATCATATTTGTTTTTGAGCTAACAATTATGGTGTAGGGTTTCATGATTCAAGCTAGCATTTCATTCAAGATCTATCCTATCCAAGAAAGATTCAAGATTTATGGGCGAGTGCGTGAAGTTGGTTGCACTTTTGTGGCCAAATGGAAAAAAAAAATTGAAAAGACATAACGCAATCACATTATAACGCGTTTGCGTTATGTGATTTTAAAAGCAAAAAAAAAGTGAAATCTATGTCATTTTCTTTTTACTGTTTCTCAGCTCTACCCGCGGCCAAAAACCCTCATTTTCACGCTCGCGTTCTAGGAGGAAGGATTTCTAAAAATTTCATCAACAACGGTTGGATTTTCTTTGCAAATATGCCGCCACGACGATGAAGAAATATGGGAGGTAAGTATTGTTTGCTATTTGTTTTGAATTTGTTAGTTTGAAATTAATTTTGTTTGTTTTAGGTTAGATATGAATTTTTTTAAAAAAATTGTAGGAAATCCTGCAAATCCTCAACAAGAAGAGGAGGCGAATCCTCAATAGCAAAATCCTCAACAAAATCAACCTCCCCCACCATTCTCTCAATACCCTCCTGGCACCCAAGAAAATTTGAGGAGTGAAATTAAGAACAATAGAAAAAAACTTGAGGATCTTATCAGTAGGTTGAGTGATCCAAATGCTTCAACCACAAAAAGAATGCTTCTAGCAGATTCATTGAAAGATATGTTAAAAAATGTAGATGCAATTACCCAACAAATATCTGGATGGCAAGATAGGAGGCAAATAGCCAGGGCATATTATGTAGACAAATTATCATATAAACAAGTAAAAGATTTAAAATCACTAAAGGTGATTTATGCTATCTATTCATTAACCCTAGAACAATTCAAAATCTTACCCTCAATGCAAAGGGGTTTCCTATTCATTGGTGCCACCACTAAGAGATTAAGAACCGTTTTTATGAAAGATGGTATATGGTCTTTGATTACCCACCGTGCAATAATTGTGAAGTCCCCCAATATTTTCTTAAGAAACT
>VDFB02286407.1:0-68156 GCA_007258455.2 Sequoia sempervirens
ACAGACTCTCTCATGTGATGTTGTCATGGAGTCACACACATGACATCCACCATGGCTCTCCCAGAGGGTGGAATCAAGGGATTACACCTCAAACTTCTCTCATAGAGAAGAACTCATTACCAAGGGATTTCACCTCAAACTTCTCTCATAGAGAAGAACTCATTATCAAGGGATTTCACCTCAAACTTCTCTCATAGAGAAGAACTCATTATAGAATATCACTGATATTGAGACTCCTTAGTTAAGGCTGGATTCTCCACCATACCAAGCTTATCTTGAAAGTACACAAACTTTATCCTGGAGAGAGGCTTGGTGAGAATGTCTGTCATCTGCTCATCAATGCTAATATACCTCAACCATATCTCTAAAATAATGGTATCTGATTTCAACATGCTTGGTTTTGTCATGAAACACAGGATTGAAAGAAAGCTTCACACAACTTTGGTTATCACAATGAATGATGGTAGGCTTCCATTGATTTTCCAAACAAACCTACAAGGAGCTTATGAAGCCACAAAATCTGCAACATACTCTGCCTCTGTTGTACTCAATGCTACAGATGACTGCTTCCTACTACACTAGGAAATCATAGTAGATCCCAAACTAAAGCAACATCTAGAGGTTCTCTTCGGATCAGTAACACTCCCTGCCCAATCAGAATTAGTATAACCATACAGCTCCAAGTCCAAATCTAAAGAATATCTCAACCCATATCCAACTATGCCACACAAGTATCTTAGGATATGTTTTGCTTTAACAAGATGTACGTGCCTTGGTTCACACATGAACTGAATAAGTGCACTCACTAAATAGAAAATATTAGGTCTAGTGTTAACTAGATACATCAAAGATCCAATCAATTGCCTATACATCGTAGGATCCACCAAATCTAAACTAGCTACAACCTCCTTAAGCTTCTAAAAATTGGTTTCCATAAACCAACATAAAGAATCAAGATCAACTAGATTACCATCTTCTTCAGGTTCAGTAGGCTACCTCTGAATCTTCAAGCACTTGCATCAACCTTCTAACCTCATCAACCAAGATTGCCTGCAATGCTTGCCTTAGATAAAAAAATTCTAGTGCACACCTCTGGTACTGTAGAGAGTTTAGGATCATCCTTCTCGACCTCATCGTAGATCACTTAATTTTGAATGGGTTTGCGGAGCCACCAATGACAAATCCATATGACAATCTTGTGCAATTCTGATATCAACAGCTGAAGAGGTATTTCAAGGATTTAACACTTGGCCTTGCAACACTGCAACCTTCACTTTGTCTTAGTGAGTCACAAGACTCCCTCTTGATCCCTGCTTCAGAGATTGCACAAAATATTTTTGAAAGTGAACCCCCTCTAGCCACCAACTCAGTCCCATGGCTGCAAGTTGCGACTTCACACTTGATCATTTTTGTGGTCGGCATGACTTCCTCACAAGATGCCTCAAGCTTTTCATCACTACACAATCTCTCATCACCTTCTTGCTCCTAGAACTATCCTGGAAGTATTTTAGAGAGAGATTACTAACATTTTATAACTATCCAAAGAAATATCAAGGCTAGAATCATACAAGGTTTACTATGACAAGTTATAGCATGAACACATAAAATTATTATGAACAATATTAAAAACATGAATAAGTAAATCAACCTATAAGAGAAATATATCAAAAAATCAGAATGAAGGAATAAAGAACTTATCTTTATTGAATTTTGATATAACTCTTTCTTCCATATTTTACTCCTCTCGAGAGTGCTAAGCTCATCATAACAAAAGATAATTTTAACAATTACAGATTTTTTGAATGCATTATTTAGTTAGCATGTAGAACCAACTCTCTCCAAGATTTCAAGGCTCTATCACAGTTCATGCATTAGAGAATGATATCGATGTGACCAACTAATCACCATCGAAATTGCAATTCTCTTTTTATTTCAAAGTCACACTCAGAAATCTTCACAACCAACATGAAATAACTTGCAATAAATGAAATTTTCAAAGGATCTTATGCTAGTGAACACAATTCAAGAGAAACCAAGTTATTTTACTAATTACAAGATCCAACTAAATGATATAACTCAACAAACAAAGAATACTTATCTCTTTTAAATATTTTGATGGATGCAAATACTGGATGTAGTAAGATACACTACTCTTGCATATAGATCAACACACGACCTTCACAACTTGAACACAAGACCATGAATTAGAATAGAAATTCCCTAGAATCCTTCTGAGGAGAGATCTCATCCACATCCGCAAATGAAGCATGTTGATTAGGCCTGGTAGGGCAATCTTTTGCATAGTGACCAAACTTGTCACAACGAAAACATTGGACTTTGGAGAGGTCCCACTTCTTCTTGGATGTGGAAGCACCATCAACTCCTTTATCTCTATTCCTCTTGAAATATCCTTTCTTTCCACCTTTCCCTTTCTTCTTCGGGATTGAGTGGAAAGACATGAATGTCTTCATTTGTAGAGCTTCAACCAATACCTCTCACACCAACCTAGACTCTTCTTGAATACAATCTGCCCTCAAACAATCAAACTTGGGAAGTTTCGATCTTGCACTGATTCCTTGAATGTAAGACTCCCAAGATGAAGGAAGACCATTAAGGGCAAGCATGGTCAAACCCTTGACATCAAAAAAATTACCAATAGAAGAGAGTTGATCTCTCAATTCAGAAATCTTCATGAAGTAAGCGATGACAGATTCTCTTTCTGCCATCTTCACATGATGAAGTTGTTGCTTCAATGCAAGTGCACGACTTGTGTTGTTAATCTCATACATATCCTCCAAAGACTTAAAAATCTCCCTTGTTTTCAACTTGGAGACAATAGGTACAATATGATCCTTCATGGAATCAACTAACATCTTCTTCGCCTTGATATCTTTCTTCTTCCATTGAATCTTCTCTTCCTTATCAATAGGCTCATAAATTTTTCTCTCCACGAAATCATCCAATTCACTTTCTTTCAAGGTGAGCATAATTCTGAATCTCCAAGATCTGAAATTAGATGTTTCCTCAAGTCTATCCTCAAGCTTAAGACTGATCACCATCTTGACAAAAAGATAGAAGTAAACAATGGTGAGAAAGAGAGTAAAGAGTATCCCTATAACAATAATTTGATCAAGATCTTCTTCAAACCCACTCTGATACCATGTTATTTTTATGATCAAATTTAATGCACATAAAATTAACTCAAAAATTAGATACAATAATATAGTAGATACCCTGGGAAAACCCTCCTCTTGAGGGAGAAAAACCCAGCAACAATATATCACTTATATATTGATTAACAATAGTCTCTTTTACAATAGAGGCTGATATGAAGGCCTATCACATGCACCCCAGTCTGATGTAATATAATAATAGATAGAGACAATCTAATAATGATAATCTCAGCCAACAATATGTTGATCTCCTCTCAATGATGAACTCGATCTGCCTTATAGAGAACTTCGCTCTTAGACTTCAATGAATGATATCAAACTTAACTTGAATGATCAAAAATGAGAATGCCATTGAATATATATACAATCTAGAGGAGAGGACGTTACTCTACAAAGCATCATGTCATCCAGCATCACATCTCAACAAGAAGATGTCTCTCTTGAAATTCACACCTCTTGAATCAAGGCCGGCCTTAATAAAAATAGTGCCTCTTCATTATGATTTGTTTGCTTAACAAATAGATGTGACTTTACAAGAATTGTGCCACATGAATCTTAATAAATTAAATAGCCTGGGGCTATATTTAATTTGTTGCAAATAAAGAAGTCGCTGGAAGAAGCAGGCCGACGCTGCTTATAACATCAACAACTTCTACTACCCAATCTTCTTATATTATTGAAATGACACACAATAAAGCTTCATCCTTCTCATCCTTTCTAGATAGTACATTAGCCACAAAGATTTCCTTCCCTTTCTTATATACACTCTCAAAGTCATATCCCAACATCTTAGTGACCCATTTTTGTTGCTCTTATGAAGATAATATTTGTTCCAAAAAATATTTTAGGCTATCATGATTTGTCTTAAACTTGAAGTGTCTACCCATTAGATAAGACCTCCATTGTTTTATTGCGTGAAGAATAGATAGCATTTCCTTCTCATAAATAGGTTTGAGTTGATTCTCACCCTTTAATTAATGACACTCAAAAGCAATGGGTTGACCCTCTTGCATGAGAACTACTCCTATAGCATTTCTTGAAGCATCACATTCTACAATAAAATCCTTGTTGAAGTCTAGATTGGCAAGCATTGTGGTTTTACACATAGCCTTCTTCAATCTCCCAAATTTTGGATTAGTGGAATCATTCCAATGAAAAGAATCCTTCTTCATTAAATCTATGAGGGGTGCTTCTATATGGCCATAATTATTCACAAATATTCTATAGTATCTAGTCAATCCCAAGAAACTCCTTAATTTCTTAATGATTGTGGGAATAGACCATTCCATGATAGCCTTAATTTTATTAGGATCCACCTTTACTCCATATGAAACTATGTGTCCCAATTACTCCATCTCATGGAGACCAAAAGCATGCTTGGATGGCTTGACATAGAGTTGATGATCTTCAAGAACATGTAATTCTTGATCTACATGTTGCAATTGTTCTTCCCATTTCTTGCTATAAGTCAATATATCACCAAAGAACATTACTACAAAATTCCTCAATAATTTCTGAAAGATGGAGTTCAAACTTTGAGATGTAGATGGTGCATTAGTAAGACAAAATTGCATCACCAAAAACTCATAATGACCCTCATGAGCCCTAAATGTTGTCTTACAAATACCTTCCTGAATTCAAATTTGGTGATAACCTGATCTAGATCTAACTTTGTAAAATATATAGCTCCATTAAATTCATCTAGCAAATCATCAATAACTGGAATGTAAAACTTATCTTTAATGGTGTACATGTTGAGCACTCTATAGTTTGGGCACATACGCCAAGTTTCTGTTAGGATATTTGACATTATAATTGTTATCCTATGTTGATTTATGTGTCTCCACGTTCTTTGGAAAGTGTTCTTTGAGGACATGAGGGATAAAACATTTATTATTTATTTTCCTATGACAAATTGTAATTGCATTCAAAGAGGTGGACCCTTTACGATGGTGGTTACAAGGCATCCCAGAGGAATATTCTACTTAGGTGTCCAACTTTCTGGGTTGGGACTACTTGAGTGTGTAGGTCCTTGCATGTTATTTGCATGATTTTGCATGGTTGGGTTCCAAGGTTTGCATGTTGGTGCATGTTCATGCATGTAGTCATCGAAGCCATCAAAGAATAATGGAGCACTTGGGTTTGACTAAATTTGATTGGTTGTGGGTTAGGCACCCATGTGAAGACCATGTGATTATTAAATATTTTATTCCATGTTTATGGGTTGTCTACTAAGTGGGACATGGGTTTTTCCAAGTGGTTTTTCTTGTTGTTTTGGAATACCATTTGTGGTATTCTCTCCCACAAACTTCTATATACTAGAGCCTTGGGATGGTGGTTTAGTATGAGTTCTTTGCAAGTTGTCAAGATGAAAAAGTATTGTTGGATTACAGAGAGGATTGTTGTATTGATGTATTTCCTTGAAGATTAATACAAACATTGGATCTCTTTGGGTGTGGATTTTATTCCTGCAAGGGTTTCTCCATATATATCTTGTGTCATTTGTGTTGATGACTTGTGGTATTGCAGATTTTTCCTTCATGGTTGCATTTGTCAATCACTTAATCTTTTTATGGTAATCTTGTGAACATAATTTCAGATTTGTAACCACATATTTAATTTAATATTGTTGCAAGTTAAATACCTTGATTTCCAACATTTGATATCAAAGCTAATGGTTCTATTAAGAGAGGGATGCCTTTCTTTTGAGTGTTGAAGGTTTTTTGGTTGTAGTGGGAGCTTGTGCATTGTGGGTTTTATTGATTGATGAAGAATATTGAAAACCATGGCCTCTACCTATTGTCTAGATATTTAGAAATTCAATGGCATTGGTTACAATATGTGGAAGTTGAAGATGAAGGATCTCCTTAAAGAGAGAGATTAGTGGTTGGCAGTTTCAAGGTAAACAAAACCAGGTAAAATGTCTGATGAAGATTGGAAGAAAATGGATAAGAAAGCATGAGGAACCATTTGATTGTGTCTTGCGGATTTTTTCCTCTTGAATGTTTCAAAAGAATCCACTTCATAGAATTGGTGGAAGAGGATAGGTGATATCTATCAAACCAAAAGTTTAACTAATAAGTTATATGTTTGAAAATGAAGGATGTTGAATCTATTGCAGAACATTTAAATGCTTTTAATATGATTTTAAGTTAGCTTGCATCAGTAGATGTTAAGTTAGAAGAAGAAGATATATGTGTGGACATCGATTTTGGTATCCAAGGGTTCTCTAACTCTTCTAAGGTTTTTCACCTAAAAGGAGAGAAATGAAACCAAAATGCGTAATGTCTACACTCAAAATCAATGCAAGGATGGATGTAATATGCTTAAATGAAATGTCTAGATGCAAAAAATTGAAAAAGAAAGATGATTGTTGATGCAAAACCTAAGATATGCAAGTTGTTTGAAAACACAGTGATGTATGCAAGAACACCTAAGAATGAAAGTAAACAATAAAAAAATTAAACAAGACTGGAGAGATGCACCTAAAATTTGAAGGTTGATGCATGGAGGCTCTAGAATCCTATAGAGTTGACTACAAATGTTGATTGGTACACTTACGCCAAGCTGGGCGACTTAATCCAATTTTGGGGAGATTTTACCAGAATAGGAATCTGTCAAATGGGTACTTAGAAATGAAAAAACCACTTTTTAGGCCTAGAAGTGGGACTAATTTGCCATAGATGGTGACTTAGTCCACTTGGGAATCTCGAGAAATTCAAGATAGGATTTTGTAGCTCTTGGTTTGCACTTCCCTTCCTAACAGGTGTCTAGTTCAGAGCTTGCAGAAAATGGGCTGAAAGAGGTCTCCGAGCTTCAATTAGGGCTTTGTTGACTTTGATGGATTGTTTACCACTTTTTAACACCAAACTCTTTGACAAATTTGCATACAAGACCTACAAACACACATACAAAGAGGGGGAAAAGGGTTAAGGGTTAGAGAATAGGGGTTTGCCTTGGTCAAGCTCCAATTTGGTAATCAAACCCTAGATAATGACATGAAATAAAAGGAGAATGACGAATAAAAAAAATGCAATGTCACAAACTAACCAAATCCTTGATGTTGAAATATGAAGATATGTAATGAGGTGCTCCAATGGATGACTTGATAATGCTTAGAGTGCTTGAATGATTGATAATTTCTTGATTGATTAAGTGAATGAATGGGGGTTAAAATGAGAGGAAAAACTCTTTATTTATACTTAATTTTCTAATATTTACCGAAAATAACACATCACAGGCCGACCTCAAGGGTAAGAGAATAAAATCCTGCTAGAAAATTAAAATTATTTTGATTTTTGTGCCCAGTGGGACTAAGTCACTCCAGGTGGCGACTTGGTCCCACTAGGGAAATTTTGTTGGGTGTCAGGGATTGAAGTGTATTTAATAAGGTTTAACAGGAATATTCTCAAAAATACACTTAAGTAGGGGCGAAAAGTGCATTAAGGGGCCATTTAAATATAAGAAAGGGTTGAATTAGTGATGACAAGTCTAGAAAAGTGTGAGAGTTTGTTACAACTCTTTACAACACTTTCAAATAAGACTTGGTAAGTGAAAAAATGGGTTATTTAAGTGAATTATAATGAAAGGTTCCTAGAAAAGTGTGAAAGTGGGTTACAACACTTCACAACACTTTTACAAGACAACCTAGAATTCTTAATGATTCTCAAGGGTCCAAGACCTAATGTGAATGTGTTGACCACATTACAACATTAAATCTAGGAAAAATCAAGCCAAAGTCCATAAGAAAGACTCAAGTGAGCGTAAAAATTTCCAACTATATATATTTTTGGCGATACAATATGTATTTTGTTGTTTTTCTCTTTACCCAAATCTTGGGAAAATCCAATTGTTTCCATAAGTGGTGGTGGTACTCAAAAGAGATGAAGAGAAATTTCATGAATGAGGGATCCCAAGATGCCTTGCATGTGCGAGGAAGGTCCAAAGGACGTTCTAAAACCCTCGGGAAGAGTATAGTAAAGTGTTGGAATTGTGGTAAAAGAGGGCATATGGAAAGGAAGTGTAGGAACAAGGAAAAGAGTTTAGATACTTCCACATAAAAGTCTATTGAAGATGGTGATTCTGATGCTTTTTTATTTTTTTCTAACACAATTAGTAATGATGATTGGCTTATTGATTCAAGTGCCTCCTACCATATGACTCCTCACAAGGGGTGGTTCACTTCATATTCAACTTATGATGGGGGAGAGATTTTCCTTGGTGATGCCAACACAAAGAATATTTTTGGTAAGGGAAAGGTAAATTTGTGTTTTAGTGATGGGAGGGTTAAAACCCTTGATCATGTTTTACATATTCTAGGACTTGCGATAAATTTTATTTTAATATCCAAGTTGAATGATTCTAGAATGCATGACATTTAACAAGTCTAGTTGTAGGTTGTTAAGAGGGAGTTTGGTGATTGCTAAAGGATCAGATAGGGACTTTATTTAGGCTTAATGCCTCCACTTTTTGTATATCTTCCAATGTAACTAGCACTGAAAATGCATGTATGTTGCGGCACCATAGATTGGGTCACATAATTGAAAAATGGTCTTAAGAGTATTTTGAATAATAAGTTGGTTGATAGTATTTCTGATTATTCTATTGGTAAAAATGATTTTTGTGAGTATTGTGTGTTTTAGAATAGATCATGATTTCCTAATGGGACTAATAAAGCTAAGAGATTATTAGAGATCATTCATTCAAATGTGTTTGGACCAGTGGATGTTGACTCTTTTGGAAAATATCTTTCCTATGTTACTTTCATTGATGATGTGTCAAGATACACCCAAATTTATTTTATGCATACAAAATTTAAAGTTTTCACTAAGTTTAAGGAATTTAAAGCCTTAGTTGAGAAGCAAACAAATTATAAGATAAGGGTGTTGAGATCTGATGATGGGGATGAATATTGTTCTGTTGGGTGAAAATTTTGTAATCCCTCTATGGATTGCAGAACGTGAATTTCAACCACAATTATTATGAGATAAAATCTCTCCTCTCATAAAGGGGAGGCTCCCTTCTTACTACTTACTGGAATGAAAGTAAACTATTCTATATTTTACAATATTTACACTATTTTAACCATGTGGGGGGTGTGTTACATTCATAATTCTCTCTTATTTTAGAGAATATGTCTACAATGTTTCATGTTGTTACTTTGTGATGCTCTTCAACTCTAAGTAATAACTAAATCCGTGATTTCCAATACTCTTAATGTATCAAAGCATAATCTAAGAATACTAGCATAATAAAAAGATTTATAACGAGAAAAACAATGAAAACATAAAGTCTTTTTGTTGTTTTAAATGATGATTTCTTTAGTTATCGGTGATGAAAATTGAACAAAAATTCTTTCAACCTATGCCACAAACAGATCCACAAATAGAATGAATAATTACAAGCACAAAGTCTTGAAGATCATTCACCAAAAAGATATCCACAAGACATACACAATCTCAAGTAAATGATATAGCATAAAGTCTATAAAATCTAGCTTGAACACCCTTCAACCATAATTAATAAAATGCCACTAACCCAATCATACAAAAAAAAAAAAATGAAAGACGTAAGAACATCCACTTTCATTTGAATTTGATCCCAATAAAAAGTTTGGTATGCAAGTTTTCCTTCTTTATTGATTAAATTTAGTATCACAATTTGAGCTGAAAGTTTCAAATTGCTTTACAATTTGGTAGCACTTCGTTGCAAAAGATTAAAGATAACTAATAAAAAAGAGCTCTCTCATATTTATAGATGAGAGATAAGAGCTATTCTAGGAAAAATCCTAACTAATTTGACTTATTCAATGACATGGTCCTTTTTGACTTAGAACTAGTATTTTTTTTACATGTAGTTGAATCAATACAAAATGACATGTAAAATTGTCAACGCATATTTACATAAAGCATGTGAAAAGCATAAAAACTATATCTAGAAATACAAAAAGATTTATTGTTCCTTGCTTTGGGCTTGGAAATCTTCATATTTCTTTAGGATCTCGTGCATCACTATCTTGTCTGATCCTAAAGAGTAATCAATGATGGTATGAACCTTCGTGAGAGACTTCTTCATAGAAGAACAAGCATTTTTGCAACAATCTAGATGTGACTTGAGATTATCCAAGGTTAATTGTGTGTCACACAAGGTATCCATAGAAGCCAATGAAAATGACTCATCTTCAACTTATTTATGGATGTCTTCCTTGAACACCTGAATAATCTCACTAGTTGGAAGAAATGTGTGGTCATCATCCAGGAGCTTACCCAACAACTCTTCAATTTTTTTTGCGAAAACAACACGATGTTCTTCAACATATTCTTAAACCTATTGTATGTCCTTGATTAAGCTCTTGATGACATGTATGTGGTTTTTGATTGATTCCTTAATTTCCACATACTTTTCTTTAAAAGGAATAACTCCAATTTCAACTAACTTGCCCAGTTTTACTTTCTTCAACTGGGTCCATGACTCAAGATTCTACTCCATCTCCTTTTGCTTGATGGAGAGTGTATTTTCTATTTTTTCCAGATCAAGTTTTACCTTTGACATCTGTGTGATCCTTTCCACTACAATAGTCATGATCTGTGAACCTTGTTCAATTATTTTATCCACAAATTCATACATGAATTTACCTTTTTGACCAAAGGGTCTTCTATACTCATCGCAACAGGTTCCACATTCTTAGAAGATTCTATAATTATTATTAACATAGAGGAAGGGTGCTCAACTTTCTCCTTATACATATCCTTGGTCTCCTTTAGCCTATTGAAATTCTCCATCAATGCAGTCAAGGATGCTTGAGAATCCTTCTTTACACTTGCATGCATGATTTTCCCAAGCTCAACTCTGGTAATAGTGTAGTCCTCTATACTGATTTCCTCGTGAATTTTACCTTGAGGAGGTTCTGCCACTTCCACATACTTGTATCTAGATATATCCATATGCATTCTCGAGAGAACCTTTGGCTTCTTTTTCCCTTTAGGATTTTGTGGAGCTAACTCCTCGGGATCAAACTCATTAGGAGAAACTACCTACTTTTTCCTTTTACGAGCTTGTGAAGCAATCCATGGAGGAAGAAATGAAACATTACTTTTGAGTGCTCTTGCCAATTATTGAGTCACACCTATATTTGTGGGCACAAATGTAGTAGTAACAATAGTTGGTGTCTCAATCATTATGGCACTTGAAATCTGTACATTTGATGTATCTTATAGTGATTCATTCATGAAACAGTCAAAATTTTCCTATTAAGATTTATCAAAAGAAGGGGGTGATAAACAAGGAATTGAAGATAGAGACCTTGAAATAACCTCAAAATTTTGCAATACTAATCTCGAGGAAGGGGATGAAAGAATTGAATGTATTGCTGGAGGCATGGTTACTTTGAGCATGTTCAAAACTATTGTAGGTGGAGGTGAAGTTGGAAGAGGTGGAGGAGGAGAGGTAGGAATGGGAGGAGTTGAAGGCATCGTAGTAGTAATAGGTGATGATGTGTGTGGAAGATCTTAAGTGATATTACCATGCAGAGATGTTTGCATTTCCTCATCCTTCCCTTCTCATGTCTGTTCACCTTCCTCGTCTTCATGTTCTTCTGTTTGCTCATCTTCTTCCTCTTCATTTTGTTCTTCCTATGTAGGTTGCTCTTCTTCTATAGTTGGTGTTGTACTCTTCCCACAAGTAAATGTGTTCTTTGGTTCCTTATATGTGGAAGAAGGAGCAACATTTTCCTTGTTCTTAGTTCTGAGTTCCTATCATTTGCTTGCCTCTCCTTTAGATTCTTCATCCTCAGAACCTATCTTGAAAGGCTTTAACGTAATACCTTTCCTTTGCAGCCATACATTGGTGTTACTCAGAATAGGAGTAAAACTTTTTCTAATAGATGTATTTTCCATTTGATACCATTGAATGAGAGGCAAAGGTTTTTTTCCTATTTCCTTCTCTTCATAAGTTGCATTCATAATATCACCAGTATCTTCGATGTCCTTAGGAAGATCTACTAAACCAAGATCAGAGATATACTCCATAGTGAGCCTACAGTAATCCATATTTCTAACATCCTCTTCATCTCTACATTTCACCCAAATATGCTCAAATTGATAGACATGTGTATGACTCTTTTTAATCTTTCTTTTCATATCTCTATAATCAAAATCAATGCTTCTTTTGTAGGTCCTTAGAGTCATGAGATCTACATTTCTGATTCTATAGATTTAGCTTGGGGCACTTCTTGTACTAAATACCTTCCAATGGCAACAATAAACTTGAACCTTGGCTTATGAATAGCTTGTCGCTCATTATGCATAGAGATATTTTTTTTGCACAGTTCCATCAATACAAACTTATCAGTAGGATACCTTGGCAACATGTGAGGATATCTCGTGAAGCAACCCACCCTAAGGTATGTGAAAGTAGGGAATTTGAAGAAGATGCATCCATATTTATTCACTACTTCCCATGCTTCATATGAAACTCTTTTCTTCTCCAATGACGGATCAAACATGAAAAATAAAGGTGCAAAGAAAGCATCGTTTACCATCCTGAAGTGATTGATACTTTAGAGTGATTTGAGGATAATACTTGTGGATAGGTACAAATCTTTTGTCTCCTTCTGTCATCAAACCTGGATATTGTCTCATTGTTGTTGCAATGTATACCAGGTATGAAGTCATGTAGAAATTCAAAGTAGTGGGTACCTTAATGAGTTGATCATAGATTTCATCACTAATCTATGCACCCCAATTGACGTGTTGCTTCTTCCTCCTGATAACCATAATGTATTCAAACATCCATTCTTGAAATGTAGAAGAAGTTGGTAAGACTTTAACTCTACACAAGAGAGTATTCATATCATTCACATCCTCCACAAAATCATTGTGGGGAAAGCTTTTAGGCCATATTGCTATACTAGGCCTTGGGGTCTTCAACCACTTAGTATTGATTAGCCACTTGGACACATTCTGATTTGTATCGTAGGCTACTTGAGCATGTTGAATGGTGAGATCTATGTAGGTTTCCATATTCGTGACTTGAAAAACCATGTCGAAGAAATCAACATCAAGTCTCATCATCACATGACCTGAAGAGTCCTTGACACTTCTATCTTCCTTGATGTAGTGTGAAGCTACTTGGAGAAAAAACTCTCGATAATGAGCTACCATTGGGAATGAAGCAACCAAATGGATGTTGCTATCAACTATTGCCTCCAATTTTTTGGCAAGAGGTTGCTTCTCTATCATTTAAAAAAAATCATCCATGTCAAAGTGTCCAATCCCTATGTCCTTGATCTCATTAATCTTGGATGTAACCACTGTAGGAGGATAAACACCTTAGTATTTATACTTCATGGTCAAATTTTGGCTTGATGACAAATATTCCTTAGTTGTCATTGAACGAATCAGGACACACTTATTACTTGACGAGGAAATCCTTTGAAAAATGCCTGAAAGGAGATGAAAAACAACTGCAAGGAAACAAGGGATTTTTCCAATATTAGAAGAATATGCATTGTGGGACTGGAGAAAACGAGATAAGTGTAATGGAGCAAGCATATGTAAACAATAGAGAAGAAAAAACCATGTGAATGTGGGTGAAATGGAGTTTGGAAAGCATTTTGGAAGATTCCTAGGAGTTAATGAAAATTGTTGCATTTTGTGCAGGGGCACTGAATTTCAACACCAATGCATACTTGGAATTGTTCATTTGTGAATCTATTCTAAAATTCAGTGCTTTGACATAACTTACTTGGAGTTTTCTTTGGGAAGATTTGTAGCACTAAATTTTAGCACTTGTGTATCTCTTGCATGGAGTTGGTCAGTTGACTTAAGTGTAAGGGCACTATTTTTCAATACCTATACATTTTGGAAAGTTGTTATATGTGAAGGAACTAATTTTCACCGCTTGTGCATATTGGGGGAAGAACCTTCATGTAAGTGTGCTAAAAATTAGCACTTATACATGATTCATAATTAGCAATTTTTTATGTCACGATGCTAAAAATTAAAGCCCTAACATTCCTTAAGAAACACGGGAAGAACTTCATGTGATAGCGGCAAGAAACACTACCACTACAACATGTATTTGGTTTACATAATTTTTTTAAAGGGTTAGGAATGTGTTGATTAATGTAAATAGAGTTGGAAACCCAAGTCCACAAAAAATGTTTGCAATAGAATATCAACACTCAAATGATTAATGTGCAAAAGTGCGATTTTTTTTTTCCATTACATGCAGAGACATCAATAATCATGAAACCCTACATGGTATGAGATTCAAACCATACCATGGTGTATCCACATTCAAACAATGGCTCAAAAATGAAATGAGGGCCAGGAAAAGACAATGTACTCCAAAATGAAAGTAAAGAACAAAACAAAATTTTGTAATCCCTTTATAGATTGTAGAATGTAAATTTAAGCCATAGTTTTTATGAGATAAAATCTCTCCTCTCAGAAAGGGGAGGCTCCCTTCTTACTGCTTACTAGAATGAAAGTAAACTATTCTAGACTTTACAATATTTACACTATTTTAACCATGTGGGGGGTATGTTACATTCATAATTCCCTCTTATTTCAGAGAATATGTTTACAATATTCCGTTGTTAATTCGTGATGCTCTTCAACTCTAAGAAATAACTAAAGCAGTAATTTCCAATATTCATAATTTGTCAAAGTATAATGTAAGAATACCAACATAATAAAAAGATTCATAACTAGAAAAATAACAAAATCACAAAGTCTTTCCATTGTCTTCAATGATGATTTCTTTAGTAACCGGTGATGTAAATTAAAGCACAAAGTCTTTCAACCTACCTAATTGTTACCTGATTTTGCTTCTAGCTTGGTCAAGTAGAGCTGTGATTATTTTCCAAAGTAAAGATAAAAGGTACACATTGAATTATGCTATTTTCCATTCATATGCACAAAAAATTATCAAATTGATTGCATTTTTATTATGCAAAAATGTATACAAGAGAAGAGAGTGAATAAATTTTGCATAAGAGTTGTTTTTATTATAATCACAAATGTACGGTATCCCACACAAGCCATGGGAATGACTATTTCAACATAATTAAAAGAATAAACTATAAATTTGGAAATAGAAAAAGAAAAGAGCATATGGAAGAGTAGGGATCTGTCATTTCCTGAATGACGAACCCCAAGTTGAATTGTTGCATCCTTGTCCAACTTCTCCTGCTTAGTTGCTTTGGAAGTTGCTTAGTTGCTTCAGAAGTTGCCCAATTGCTTTAGAAGTTGCTCAGTTGCTCTGGAAGTTGCCTAATTGCTACCTAAATGCCTGCATAAGATGAGAGTGTTTGTGTTATAGCTTGAGACCCATAATATTTACATATGAAACACCAACAAAGATATAGCCTATTCTAGAAAAGCATTGAAATAGTTTTCATATCATAAATGTCTAGAAAAGCAAAGGTTTATCATAAACATCCATCATATACTGTGTTTCACTGTTTTTATCTAACTTGTTTGTTCACTATGCAGGTATAGGTGAAATTTTCATTATTGTATCATTCTATTTGATGTCACAACATGTGGAGTGAAATGGGCTCCCACAAGGGTTGAGCCCGACATGTTGTCATCATGTTATAAAGAGGGATGAGGATGAAATAAGTCATGTTTATCAACTCTAACCAGTATCCATCACTTATGATAGTGAGTTGATGAAAGTCATTATATTTGTTCAATGGAGTCCAATTGTGAGGAAAGTGAAGGAAAGTCATTGGGTTGCTACTCTTGTACAAGCTTCTCCACCTTGCTCTTTAGGAAGTATCAAGCATGACAGTCAATGATGAGTTTCTCCATCGATGTTCAAATATGGAATGCATCTTCATCAACATCAACTTGTGATATGTTGAGAGTATGGGAAAATACTGAAATGCATGTTCATAGGCTCAAACTATATGCAAGGAATGTGTTACCTTTGAGGGTAGATGATAGGTTGGTAATCACTTTCAAATAAAAGACAGTCCACAATTTATACAAGGAGCAGATTGGATGATGAATAACAAACCTTCAAAGGACATTCATATGGAAAGGACACTATGTATGCACATAAGCCTTATAGACTGTGTGTTTGCTAAGTGAAGTTTTTGATTTATGGTTTGGTTTACCCTCAATAAGAGAAGGTTTGAATTTATTTAATGTTTAATATATTATAACAGTCCTCCTTAAGGCTATACTATTGATGAGCACTGCTATTACATCTTATTGAGCAAACCTTTTTCTGCCACTTTTCCACTAAGTGAGTATTATTGATTTTCCAACAAGAAAGTTTTAGTATGAGAGACTAAGCTAACTAATGGTGAGATGTGATGATAGTCATGAAATAAGGAAGAATAAAAACTAAGTTTTCAGCCCAAAGCAAGAGAAACTAAGTTTAGTTTGGGGCCACCATAAGGGTTATCTGTCCAAAGAAAAAGTCTGAAAAAAAGATTGAAACCCTTGTTGATAGGGTTATGATTGTCATAGTGAGTAGCATTGGCTTGAATATTAAATATAACATGGACAATACGATGACAAATATAGTCATAAAAGGGGCTATTCAAAATGAGAAGTATGAGAATCATATTTCAAAGCATGCAAGGAGCATAAAAGATGCATCAATTCAAGGCATTAAGAGCAGATATAGTTGGAAAATTATAACTTCATGATTGTGCTGAGGATGATTTCAAGGTACCTTATCATATATGGTAGTGATAAAGATATAGAAGGGCATGATTAAATAGCCAACAAACTTTTAGAATGTTCATTGAGCTAGGTAAACACAATAGTTCTCAATGTTGTTGAACCATTGATAAAGCTCTATGAAGCATTCTGTTAGTGAAAAGAGACTCCTAAAAGGGGAAAATTGAAAATCAAAGGTCAAGACCCATGTAGTCTATTCAAAGGAACAATCCTTACACAACTCAAAATGTGGCAAGTATAGTGAACTGAGAAAAGAGAAAAATAAAGTCAACTAAGGATGGTTTTTACCATTTTTTCCAAAAATGAAATGGAAAAAATCAAGGGCCGAGCCATGGCAAAATATGTGCGCAAAAATACAAAGCCATGGCATAGAAGTGCAAGGAAATCAACAAAAACAATATTGAGTGCACAAATGAAGGTATTACCATCATTTCTCTTCAAAAGCAAAGCACAAAAAATATTTTTTTCTTCATGCTAAGATGAACACATAAAAAGGAATTGCATTATGAGAAACAGAGAAATGCTCATGAGAATGCACAAAAACATCAAATATATTCATCATTTTTCATCTATACAAGCTCAGTTTTCTCAAGAAATCAATGTAAAGTACAGAGAGCAAAATGTAGTGTCATCTACATGAAAGAACTTTCATTATTTCAACATAGGAAAGCTTGAAATGAGCATTCTATTGATAGAAAATGAAAATGAGTGCAAAGTTTGAGTGACAGAGAGCTTACCCAAGCCTTTTCTGTTAATTTCTTGTGGAAAATGCATACAAAATCTATGTGTGAAATTCCATAGAACTCTCTAGAAAAACCCTAGATTTCTATGGTGATGCAGCAAGAGTGAAAAGTGAAAGTGCAAAATGAAATGATACAAGTGTTTGGTAGCGGGCTCCTTAGGGTTTCAACCCTAAACTGTGGTCGACTATCACTCAGGATTTTTTCCTTTATTTTTAAAAATTTGTAACAAATCTAATTCCCCTTTGTATTAGGAATGAAAAATATGACATACATTTTTATTTTTCAAAGCACAAGTCTATCAATGCTTTATTTTGCATCAAACCAAGAATGTAAAAAACATTTATTAAAGTAGTGTTTTATAAACCACTTTATTGGTTTATGTAAATGTAAATAGATAAGATCATGTGCTTTTAGATATGATCAAAGGATATATAGTTGGAAATTTATGATTTGCAAGCATATAGGGGAAGTTGGAAAGGTTAGCCAACATGTGCCAAGAATATAGGAGGCTGTTTTGACCAATTTGAAGCACTTGGAGAGCATCTAGGAGTAGTTTTGGATGCTTTTATGGTGGGTAAGGTCATTGTTTGACCTTTTCTCCACTTTGGAGTCATTTTGGAGGGAGTCTAGATGCTATTTTTTAGGCTTTTGGGTTATGCACGATGAAGGGGTTTGTGGTCCCTATTTTGGTGCAACTGTTTGGGAGAGCTTATAGTAACATCAACTTTCATTTTTGAAGATAGTTTTGATTATGCTCTTGGGTCTACTTTGTGGCTTTTTGAAGTCCTTGGGGGAAGAAGACTGTATATTTTGTAACTCTTTTTGACATGTATACCATTTTATACCTCGGAGATCAATGAAGATTTAAGCATTTTACCTTCTCAATTTTTTTGTTCAATTGTGTGTGTGATCCTAAGAATTTTATCCTACTCTAACGTGCAAAATAACTAAAAATATGAATGATAAAAGACTAAGGACACTTCAAGATTAGCCTAAAGAGTGATAAAACAAGAAGAAAAATGGACAAAATAAGATGCAAATGATTTCACCTTCCTTGCTGTTGACGACTCCTTGATTGGCCCTTGCTTGGGATGATTTTGTGTGCTCCTTAGATGATTTCTTGAGTGACTAAATGCAAGATTGAATGTGCAAAATGATTAGAATGTATTGCTAGATGATAGTGGATGATTGAGAATGCAAATTGGCAGCATGCAGTTATAAAATGGTTAAGTGTTTGAGAATGCAAATTGGTAGCATAAGGTTGCTCAAATCCAAAGTGTTGAAAATGCCCCTGAGGAGGGGGTATTTATAGAAGAATTTGAATTCTCTAGAGAATTCAATGGTCAAGATGCATCCAAAAAGGTCAAGATGAAGGGCTATGGTGGGTTGAGAACCCACAAGCCCTCACATCTTGACTTGTGGATGGTGAAGTGGCCAAGAGAAGATGAGGTGTAAGTGAGGTGTCAAAAAGGTACATGATGTGGAGGAAGTGCAAGTACCTTGCAAGTACATTGGGAGATGGGAAGAATCTTGGGTGAATAAAAGTAAATTTTAAATTCACAATGATTGGAAGAATCTAGTGGATAAGACAATGTTCCCAAAAGGTGGGAGTTTGTCTCATGTGACTTGATGTGACAAGTCAAAGTTTCTAGAAGATGCATGGAAAAAAAGGATTCTAGGAGGAATAAAAATGAATTAAAAATTCCTTGGGAGATGGAGAGAGTTGACCAAGGTACTAATTAGGTTTGACTAATAAGTAATTAGAGGATAATTATGGGTTAATTAGGATTAAAATCAAACTTGCAAAAGTTGGAGGATGTGACACATCCTAATCAAGGATTAGGCATGTGCACATCCTTAATGAAGAGATTAGGAAATGGATTAGGATTAGATGAAAATGACATGTGAGGAATTAAATAAATGTAATATTTATTTAATTTATTTGATGAAAAGAGGATTAAGGAGGGTAAGGTATTTAATTATTAATTAAATACCTTAGGGGAATTAAAGATATTAATTAAATAATAGTAATATTACTTAAACTTGGATAAGAGGATGTTGATGAAAATTGATAAATTTGGATAAATTAATTGTCCAAATTTGGATGTCTACATTTTGCCCCTCTTTGAGATGGTGTTACGAAGTAGCATCATTTCAAAGAATATTAAAATATAGAACCCAGAAGAAGATGGTTAGATTGGAAAAGATGCCCCAGTCATCAAAGGGATGACTAGGAAGGAAGACGATGGGGGTGAAGATGAAGAGTAGGGATTGAGGATTCCCCCTCGAGAGGACATGCGGGTTGAAGAGAACAGGTGTGTGCTCTCGAAATAGATGATGTGATGCAAAGGGGAGATGAGGAAGATGATGCAAGGTGATGGGTAAGAGAGTAAGTGATATGGAGATGGATGAAGCACAAATGGATTTTATGACAAAAGGTGATGTTGCCCCAGTCAAGGTATAAGCCAAAATGGGTTGATGATGGATGGAGTGTTATCAATGAGGGAATGAAGGATCCCAAAACAACATGAGGATAGGGAAGGATACATCCCAAAACACCACTAAAGGATAGGGAAGAATACCTCCCGATGATGAGGATGAAAGTGTTGTTGATGAGGGAAGGATACATCCCAAAACAACACCAAAGGGATAGGGAAGGATACTAATGGATGATGATGATGATGGGTCAAGGCTGGTAACGAGACTGAGAACAAGACTAAGGATATGATTAGATGATTTGGGCTAAATGGAATGGATGGGGATTGGATAGAGATGTGAGATAAGGATGAAGGATGAATGGACGGGGGGATACATGCAAGATGATAGAATGAAATGCAATCCTAATGCAATTTGCCATCTTCAGAGCACTGATTTTTGCTATAGCATTAGACATAAGATGCCAGGGTATGAAGAACCAAGGCGAATTAGTGTCTAATGCATAAAACATACACAACAGACAAGAAGGCTATCCCAACACCCCAAAGTCACGAAAACCTTGGTCGGGCCAGGTATTGAGATAACCACAAATACAAAAGGATGCCCCAACATAACACAAGACCACAAGGATCTTGGTGGGTATTACGTGGGACAACCAAAAAGACACAATCAAACAAAAGAGCAAGATATGCCTCTATGTTGACCAATCAAAACACACCATAATATGATGGATCATGGCGGCCTTGACAAGTGATGATAGGGAGCTCAAATGATAAACAAAATCTAAAAGTATCAAAATATTGCAATCAATTTCAAATGTCATTTTCCATAGGATCAAGGGGATAGATGGGATTGATAAGGTCTGTTAGGAAGGATGCATCCTGTTGAGACCGATGACAGATACTAAGCTAAAAGAGCAATATGATGTAGGATATTCAAAACTGATTGGATTTGATGATACAAGTGGCTCTTGTTTGTTAAGAACCAGCTAGATAAGTAAGGGCATAGCTTGACAACATGACACAAGGGAGATAAGACATGAGATTGACACGCCCTAAAGACCTAGGGGCTCGGGGGCCGATCAAAGATTAGCCTTGCCTACGTAAAAGCGCAGAGCCCTCATAGTTTGATAAAAGGCTGACGACTGACCAAGATGGAGACCTTGATGGATGGTAAAAATAGGATGGACAAAAGGAGTAAGTAGATAATGGCGATCGATGAGAGACGATAGACGATAGACGATAAAGGAGCCCCGGGGGTTGATCAAGTGATCGACCTTTCCTACGTGAAAGCACAGGGGCAATGTAGTTTGATAAGACCAAAGGCAAACAATGGATAAAGGATGATAAGATGATAGGATAAGTGGATAAAAAGATGGGACTGATATGACAAGATAGGATAGACCTCTTGGATTGGATAGGATGATGACGATCACATAAAGCTCAGGGATGGGATAGTTATCCAAAGCAGTAAAATGACTTGGGAGGATGATATGATAGATAGATGAGTGATGAAAAGTGATAGGAGATTGAAAAGATGTGCAAGAGAAGCAGGGGTGATGACGATGAGATAAATGGCATTGGGTTACATGGGGGGGAGGCCTATAGCCAGATACCAATGACAAGGGATTGTGAGATGGTATGAGGATAAAGATGAAAGAATGGATAGAGATATAGGGATGGGGGATGGGAGGGATTGTTTGGATGGATGGGAATATAAGGATTGGGAGATGAAAGGATGCTAGGATAGATGGATACAAAGATAAGGATGGGGAGATGGAAGGGATCTATGATAGATGGATAGGGATAGAAGGATTGGGAGATGAAAGGGATGCTAGGATAGATGATGTCTCCAAGGATTATGTCACAAAGGAAGCAGATGCCCCCACTCTAGATATGTCATATATGAGGAGGCATGAGGGATAAAAGACAAGTGGATGGGAAGATAAAGGAGATAACTAGATGAGGATAGGATGGGTGGCTAAGGAATATGATAGAGCATGGATGAAGGGAATGTATACCAATAGGTGTCCAAAGCATGCATAGATAGGTGCCCCTATTTTGATCAAGATCACAAGAAGGATGGAGGGAATGAGAGATAAATGGGATATGATGGTAGGATGTAGAAGATAGGTGGGATGGGGGGATTTATGAAGAAGATGGATAACAGGAAGAAGGTGCATACTAGTAAGCATAGCGGATGGAGGGAATGCATATCAGAAAGCCGCCCAAGTGTAGATGGGGATTTATGCATGACGCCTGGTTGCCAAGTTTTCATCATGGTACTATCCAAGGCGCTTGTTTGCCAAGTTTTCACCATTGGACGAATGATTTCTCTTTACTATTTTTATTTTTATTTATTTTTATTTATTTATTTTTATTGGATTTTTTTGGATTTTTTGGATAGCATGCAAAAGGAGATGGGTAAGGATAAGGAAGTGGATAAGCAGATTTAGAAGACATGTAATAAGGATCAAGGTGTTAAGAGCCCATGTTTGAAGTGACTATTGGATGTTGGTACAAACTTATTAGGATCATGTAAGAGGATGAATTAGAGGGATTTGATGGGGAAGATACATGGGATAATGGATGGGATGCTGCAAAGGGTATAAATGGAATGATGGAGTGGATATGTGATGGGGAGATGTGTTCAAGACCAACATTGGCACATGTGGTGGTGGATGTGAAAAGATAATAGGATTAAGGGATGGAGAATGTGGGGATAATGGAGGAGATGGAATGGTGAATTTCGGGACATAAAGACCCAAAATAGTTTTAGGAGATGAAAGGTGTGTATGATTAGCTTTTGGATTAGGGGTGTTGACGACTCCTTGATTGGCCCTTGCTTGGGATGATTTTGTGTGCTCCTTAGATGATTTCTTGAGTGATTAAATGCAAGATTGAATGTGCAAAATGATTAGAATGGATTGCTAGATGATAGTGGATGATTGAGAATGCAAATTGGCAGCATGTAGTTATGAAAATCAAAAGTGTTTGAGAATGCAAATTGGCAGCATAAGGTTGCTCAAATCCAAAGTATTGAAAATGCCCTTGAGGAGGGGGTATTTATAGAAGAATTTGAATTTTCTAGAGAATTCAATGGTCAAGATGCATCCAACAAGGTCAAGATGAAGGGTTATGGTGGGTTGAGAACCCACAAGCCTTCACATCTTGACATGTGGATGGTGAAGTGGCCAAAAGAAGATGAGGTATAAGTGAGGTGTCAAAAAGGTACATGATGTGGAGGAAGTACAAGTACCTTGCAAGTACATTGGGAGATGGGAAGAATCTTGGGTGAATAAAAGTGAATTTTAAATTCACAACGAGATTAGATAATACACCAGATAGATTTGATATACAGGGACTGATTCTGGGAGATGGAGAGTTGGACCAAGGTACTAATTAGGTTTAACTAATCGCACTAGAGGATAATTAGGGTTAATGAGAATTAGAAGCCAACTTGCAAAAGTTGGAGGATGTGACACATCCTAATTAAGGATTAGACATGTGCACATTCTTAATGAAGAGATTAGAAGATGGATTTTTAGATTTTTCATGTGATGGTATTGCATCTTTTTTCTTTGGGATCCACATGGTTTTAATCTTTGCTTTGGTGGGCCTTTGTGGCCTATGGATTTGATGTAGATTTTTCTTTTCTTCACCATGTCTTTTGGAGGGGACATGGGGAGCCTTAGATTCATGTGGATGTTTGGATTTATGCATTTTTTCTTTAACAACCAAAGTGCTTTTAGTAGCAATGGGATGGGTGTGAGAAGATGGATGTGATGTGGAGTGATGGTAGGATTATGATACTACGTAGATGGAGAATGGTATGTGCCTTGGTTGATCCTTTACTCAGGGTATGTGAGAGCGATGTTTATGATGGATGAAATGGATAGGTGATGAATGGGTGAAGGGATGGATAGGATGAGATGGAGGAGGTGATTTTAGGATATAGGAGCCCAAAATAGACGTAGGACCTGGAGGAAACATGGGCACGGTAGATGGAGGATTAGAGATGGTAGATGGAGGGATGTAAGGACCCAAAATGGATGGAGCAAATGAAGGAGGAAGATGGACAGTTGTTTTGAGGTGATACGATAGAGGAGGAGGGATGGCCACATATGATCTGGTGGGGCGATGGAGTTTTATATTATTTTGAAGAAGCTTATTGAGACATCTAGAGGTTGTACCAACATTTTTGGATTGCGAGTCGTGAGTAGTACATCTAAGACCTTGCAGATACAAGTGTTCTTTAGCTTGGATGGGCTATATAATACCTTGCTCATGAAGGCCTAAACCTTTTCCTGGATAATTTATTTTCTTGAGTATTCGATCTAAGATAGGATTTGTTATTCGGAAGAATGATGCGAGTTCATTATTAGGTGGAAGAGGAGGGTTGGTGTATATGTTTTGTTTTTCTTCCGCGAGGAGACCACCATGGAGGAATGTGAGAGGACCAAGGGGATAGACAAGCGGTGTAGGTATAGCAGTTTTAGGCGATGATGGGGGATTATGAGAGGGAGATGATGGGATAGCAACATCAGGAGAGGGAGTAGGGACTATGATAGGATCTGGATTTGTGGTAGTAGGCTCATGCGATGGAGATGGAGATGGAGCAGTGGAAGCTTGAATGACAAGGGGATCATGGGATGGAATGGATGGAGGACTGTGATCTTGAGGTGGACTAGATGGGATGTAGACTGCTGAGGTTCATTGAATGGGTTTTGGTGCTACTAGGAGTGGGAGGAGTGATTGATTTGGGTGATCTAGGAGCAGAGGAGTGGATTGGAATTGGGTGTCTTCAATGGATTCGGTGGTTCTTGGAGAGTAGGAGTAAATGGATTTTAGTGGGTTCACGGTTTCCAATATTGTGCATTAGGGTGGTAACAATAATAGTGGTAACGGAGAAGGGCTTCGATCACCAGTGACCTGGATGATGGACGTAGATGGCATGGTTCCATGACTTAAGATGTGGAGTTAGATGGCTTTTTGTAATGAGTCCTTGAGAAATCAAATGAGAGACTTGTATATGGTTATTTGGCTAGGGTGGTAGAAATGATGAGGATCATGGATTGTTGACTAGGTTTGATGGAGGAATGACTGGAATGTAGGACTATGAGTAGATGGGGGATTAGGATTGGATGGAGGACTAGGAGTAGATGGATGAATGGGATTGGATGGAGGACTAGGAGTAGATGGAGGACTATGATTGGATGGAGGGTTAAGGTAAGGATATTGGAGTGGTGAATTAAGATAGGGGGACATGGATTGTAGATTAGGACAAGAGGATATAGGTGGTGTAGTGGGATAAGAGGATGTGGGGGATGGATTATAATAAAGGTATTGGGATGGTGGATTATGATTAGGATATGTGGGTGTAGGATTAAGGTAAAAGGGTGTGGATGTAAGATTAGTATGGACAGATTGGAAAAGAGGATTAGGATAGGGGGTCATGTATAGGGAATTGTAATAGGAATATTGTGATGGAAGATGAGGATAAGAGGATGTGGATGTTGAATAAGAGGATGATGTAGATCAAGGACATGAAAAATATGGGGATGAAGAAGATACTAGATATCCATTGTCAAAGGTAGCATAAGGAACATGATTAGGCTTAATTGGATTTTGGAAAGTAGGTGGAGAGAGCTTACTAGAGATGATAGTGTTAAGGGGATATATGTCGTATACCTCTTGATCAACAAGACTTTCGTTATCAGTGTCAACGTAATTAGGGTTTCCCTTAACCACTATTGATGGAGGATGAGGATTCATGATGACGACAGGATAAATAGGATGGATAAAATTTTTTGGATGGGAACAAATTAAAGCTCAAATCGGGATTTTGGTCAAGCTCATATCAGGATTGGACAAAAGCTCAAATTAGGATGATTGGATGGGATTAATTTTGATTTTGATGGGATTCGGTAGATAGATGATTGAATTAGGTAGATGATTTGATGAATTTGATTAAAGTACTAGATCAGTTTGATTGTATAGGATCAAATGATTAGATGATGTTGATTGGATAATTATGATTAGATGAAGATGATTGTATGTATTTGATTAGAGGAATGGATTGGTTTGATTAGATAGGAAGAAATAAAAGGTACCACTAGATAGAGCTCAAAAAATTGAACAATTTTAGTTTTTGAACGAAGTTGATTTGACATACGGTTTGTAAATAATGGCCTCAAGAAGTTAGGGGCGTGTCCACCCCACAATGCGGGGCGTGGCCACCCCGAGATGGTAAAATTATTGATAGGAGGAAATGAAAGGTACCAATAGATAGAGCTTGAAAAATTGAACAATTTTAGTTTTTGAACGAAGTTGATTCGACGTACGGTTTGTAAATGACAGCCCTGGGAAGTTAGGGGCATGTCCACCCTACGATGCAGGGCGTGGCCGCCCTGGGATGGTCAAATTCTTGATAGGAGAAAATGGAAGGTATGAATAGATAGAGATTGAAAAACTAAGCAACTTTGGCTTTTGAACGAAGTTGATTCGACTTAAGGTTTGTAAATGACAGCCCCAGGAAGTTAGGGGCGTGTCCACCCTGCGATGAGGGGTGTGGCCGCCCTAGGATGATCAAATTCTTGATAGGAGGAAATAGAAGGTACCACTAGATAGAGCTTAAAAAATTAAGCAACTTTGATTTTTAAATGAAGTTGATTCGACGTACGGTTTGTAAATGACAGCCCCAGGAAATTAGGGGCATGTCCACCCCATGATGCGGGGCGTGGCCACCCCGGGATGGTCAAATTCTTGATAGGTGGAAATGAAAGGCACCACTGGATAGAGCTTGAAAAGCTAAGCAACTTTGGTTTTTGAACGAAGTCGATCCGATGTACGGTTCGTAAATGATGGCCCTGGGAAGTTAAAGGGGCGTAGTCAGCATTCTGCAGTAAATCAGGGGTGTAGTCAGCTTTCTGCAGCAAATCAGGGCCGTAGTCAGCTTTCTGCAGCTAAATCAGGGGCGTTGACAACAAAATCAGGGGCGTTGATAGCTTTCTGCAGTAAATCAGGGGTGTTGACAGCAAAATCAGGGGCATAGTCAGCAAAATTAGGGGTGTTGACAGCTTTCTGTAATAAATCAGGGGCACTGCCACCTTTCTGCAGCAAAACAGGGGTGCTACCACCTTTTTGCAGTAAAACAGGGGTGCTACCACCTTTTTGCAGTAAAACAGGGGCGCTACCACCTTTCTGTAGCAAAAAAGGGGTGCTGCCATCTTTCTGCAGTGGAATAAGGGGTGCTTCCACCTTTCTGTGCTGATTATGAGTGGTGTTTGGTGATGTAAATGGTAAAAATTATGACGTTCGTTAGGTGAGAGTATGGACTTTTGAATAGAATATGAGGAAATTAAAATGAACAGGCAGATTGAAGATGATTGTGGAGAATAAGTGGGGATTTATAATGGTTAAACAAAGGTTTGAAATGATAAGATGGAGGTTTAAACGGATCAAATGGAGGTTTTGGGAGGCTTAGAGTGACAAAATGGAGGCTTAGGATGATGAGGTAATGGTTGGGAATGATTAAATGATGGTTTAGAGGCTAAACGGATCCAAATGAGATGATTTCAGGTGCTCAGGAGGGAAAATCCACCCCTCTGCAGCAAAAATCAGGGGCGCTGCCACCTTTCTGCAGCAAAACAGGGGCGTTGCCACCTTTCTGTAGCAAAATTAGGGGCGCTGCTACCTTTCTGCAATAAGACAGAGTTTGGTTTTAGTGGCAATGGCTATGGCAAGGACGCAAAATGATAAAATAAGGTTGAAGTATCAAAGATTTGACAGACTTTTCATAAGAAAATACTTCAAGCAAGCACAATCCTATGATTAATATGAAGGGTATGGCCAGGTAAGGTCTTAATCTAGGATGCATAAGGCTTCTAGGGAGTCCTCGATATACTCTCGGTACGTGAGGCACAACCGTGAACACTAGTCCATCACAAGCGTGAGTCGGGAACCCCGATGAGATACTGAAAGGCTCAGACCAACTCTTCACATCTATCTAGGTATCACTCTAGCTTCGACGCTCCGCCAATTATGACGTGACTAGATTGGGGTACAACTTTTATTCTCCCCCCTTTATATACCCCACCGGTATGCGTGGTTGGAATCATCCCTTGGGGTGATGAAATCCTCAAGCAGGTCCCACTAAAAAAAAGACACTAACTGCTTCCAACTACTCCCCAGGCTCACACAAAGTGCAAGGGGAAAGTGAAAACAAATTAATGCCCCCTTAGGTAACACAAAAATAAACAATCACAGCAAGCAATGAAATTTACTCCTCCCTAATTAGACTATATTAAAAAACAAGGATAATTTTTAAAAATTTGATCAAATAGATGGCCCTGCAAACAAATGTTAGGTGTCTCTTTCTTCGTTCTTGGTCAATTACACCCTAATATGCTGCAAAACATTAGCAAAAAACACCAATATTCTTGCCAAAATAATGTTAGAGGGTTACTACTTAAAAATGGCAAAAAATGAGAGCAAAAATGAAGCCAAAATGACTGTTTTACCTTCCAAACTGTGTTGTTTTGGGCGTTGCTGCCTTTCTGCAGCAAAATGGGGGCGCTGCTGCCTTTTTGCGGTAAAGCAGAGGGCACTGCCGCCTTTCTGTAGCAAAAAGTTAGATGGTGCTTCCGCCTTTCTGCAGCAAGATGTTAGAGAAAAATAGCCCTTCAAAATAAAAGGGCATATCCACCCCTCTGCAGGAATTTTTTTTTAAAAAAAAAAAGAAGGGAAAGTTGTACGCCCCACTGCAAAAAAGTGTTAGAAAAACCTTCTAAGTACACACCTAACTACAACAAACTATTAGAAGAACATGAAATTGACAGACATAGGGTGCTGCCGCCTTTTTGCGGTGGACAAGAGGGCGCTGCCGCCTTTCTACGGTAAAACAGAGGGCGCTGCCGCCTTTCTGTGATCTTTTCCTATATAATTCTTAGCAAAAAGGGAGGTTAAATGCAAGAACCCGTCTGTGGGTTTCACCGGGTGTGCCAGAAATGTGATCCTAAGAATTTTATCCTACTTTAACGTGCAAAATAATTAAAAATGCGAATGATAAAAGACTAAGAACACTTCAATATTAGCCTAAAGAGTGATAAAACAAGAAGGAAAATGGACAAAATAAGATGCAAATGATTTCACCTTCCTTATTGTTGACGACTCCTTGATTGGCCCTTGCTTGGGATGATTTTGTGTGCTCCTTAAATGATTTCTTGAGTGACTAAATGCAAGATTGAATGTGCAAAATGATTAAAATGGATTACTAGATGATAGTGGATGATTGAGAATGCAAATTGGCAGCATGCAGTTATAAAATGGTTAAGTGTTTGAGAATGCAAATTGGCAGCATAAGGTTGCTCAAATCCAAAGTGTTGAAAATGCCCTTGAGGAGGGGTATTTATAGAAGAATTTGAATTCTCTAGAGAATTCAATGGTCAAGATGCATCCAACAAGGTCAAGATGAAGGGCTATGGTGGGTTGAGAACTCACAAGCCCTCACATCTTAACATGTGGATGGTGAAATGGCCAAGAGAAGATGAGGTATAAGTGAGGTGTCAAAAAGGTACATGATGTGGAGGAAGTACAAATACCTTGCAAGTATATTGGGAGATGGGAGGAATCTTGGGTGAATAAAAGTAAATTTTAAATTCACAATGATTGGAAGAATCTAGTGGATAAGACAATGTTCCTAAAAGGTGGGAGTTTGTCACATGTGACTTGATGTGACAAGTCAAAGTTTTTAGAAGATGCATGGGAAAAAGGGATTCTAGGAGGAATAAAAAAGAATTAAGAATTCCTTGGGAGATGGAGAGAGTTGACCAAGGTACTAATTAGGTTTGACTAATCAGTAATTAGAGGATAATTAGGGGTTAATTAGGATTAAAAGTCAACTTGCAAAAGTTGGAGGATGTGACACATCCTAATCAAGGATTAGGCATGTGCACATCCTTAATGAAGAGATTAGGAAATGGATTAAAATTAGATGAAAATGACATGTGAGGAATTAAATAAATATAATATTTATTTAATTTATTTGATGAAAAGAGGATTAAGGAGGGTAAGGTATTTAATTATTAATTAAATACCTTAGGGATTTAGAAAAATTAAAGATATTAATTAAATAATAGTAATATTACTTAATTAACTCAGATAAGAGGATGTTTAGATGAAAAGTAATAAATTTGGATAAATTAATTGTCCAAATTTGGATGTCTACAGTGTGCATTTGTTGGATTGATGAAACTACTTGTGAAATTATCTAATTCTTTGTGGTTATGTCTCATTGTAGCACCTTTTGTAGAATAATATGTATGTTGTAGGTTGTAGGTTGTGTTGAAACACAAATTTTTTCTAGTTGAGAAAAGTGTCTTTCCTTCTAGGAGTGTAAGCATTAAAACCTTCTTATAAATTATTTATGCAAGAGACATATATAACTAAGTTGTGTATGTAAAGTTTTGTCATCAACTGAAACTATTTGTGCAAGTTGTGTTACATGTTTCTTAGTTAGTGTTTTGGTGCATCACCTTAAGTTTCAGTTCTAGTTTATGTTATTCCTTTTACTCTTTCCTCTGCAAGTCATTTGAGTAGTTTAGGTGAGTACCTTAGGATTCAACCTTTTCTGGAGGTCCATTCCAATTTTAGGAAACCCATACACCTACGAGTGTTCCAATGTTACAACAAAGTGTTAAGTTCTGCAACTTAGTTGGGGCACAATTTTGGAGATAACAATTTTTGGCATGCCTGGTGGGACTATCAAATGAAGACAGTTCAAGAAATACATGTCTATTGCTGGTTTTGATATGCAACTAGTAATTTTCAGACCTTTGAGAGGTTAAATCAACATATCTAGTGACTCTAAAGCTCTAGTTTAGTAAAAATTAGGGTAGAACGACTTATGAGAAAGATATAGACAAGAGGAAGTGTCATTCCTTTTGAATACTTGTAGCTGTCACCACCTAGGAGAAGTGGAAGGATAGCAAAAATAACTCTTGTTTCATCAAAAAGAGTTCAATCAACACCTCCTAGTTTCAGACCAGTAGTAACTAGTGTATCGGTACCTTTAATTTATGTGCCTGTTAATCCAATTCAAGCCAATCCAATGGAAATAAATCAACCTTTTGTGCCCTTTAATGGAGGTATTCCACTCAACTTGTAGCAACATGATGATATTCCTATGGCTGCATTGAAAAGTTTGCCTTCTTTCACAGGAGAAGATCAAACTACTCTCATTGAACATATCAGGGATGTGGCCTCGCTATGTGGAGTTCATCACACACTAACTCATTTGACTACAAAATATGATGAAAATTTCTAATGAAAGATGTATAATTAGATGTATAGTTGGGTACCTATGTATTTAATGTGAAATTTTCAATTTTTTTAAAAATTTATGCTTGACATTCATCAAAATTGTGACACTTTGTGATTTTTGTCGCTATTTCAACATACACTTAAAGTCATCCATCCCCTTCCATCAATTTGTGGGCTGACATATGGTTAACCTCCTATAAAAGAAGTCATACGAAAAATTTGATTTCCCATAGGATTTTTTGCGAACATAAACAATATCATAACAAAGAAAGGTGAATTTGGGTCAAGGATGAAAACGCATGATTGGTATACCTTCATTAAGGTAATTATTTTGGTATATTTTATACATATTTGTATATTGCATGTACTTTTTAGTTTATTATGTTTATTAGTTTTGGAAAAATAATGAAACTATCATTTTATAATTGTTGCACTACGTTCTACCTCTATCTCTTCTAGACAACTTTGACAACAATGTCAAGCAAGTTATATATGATCTTGGAAAATACATGAGGTAAGTAACAATATTTGTTTAATTCATTGTATAGATCTTATATTTTCTATTTGTTTTACTTGTTAAGTAATATATTGTATATTTTTTTCAATCTCGTTAATATATTTGCACCTTGAATCACTTGTAGATGGATGTCATCTAAAGAAATCCATAAAGAAGATATAAATTATTTGAGGAGAAAAATTCCTCGTCTAATGTGTGAAACCCATTCTTATCACATGCTTCCTAAAGTATCCTATTGCATTCATCCATCCAATCATCTTGTTTCTTCAAAAACCCATTCTTATCACATAATTTGGGTAATCCCAACTTCACAGTATCATCAAGCCTTGCATTTTTTGAGTGTAAGTCTTCATAATATTTGTCATGCTTTCTCATGATTGTGTCAATGACTGAGATGGAATTGGTTTCAGATCATGTAGTTGCCAATCATGGCGTTGCATATCATGTCTCTTAGTACCTTGTTAGCTCTCAAAAATTTAGGCGAAATACCTCAAGAGGTTGCCAAACTCTTGGTACGTTTCAGGGAACATACAAGGTCAAATGATTTAGACCTTCTTCTCTTCAGGTGTTACTAAACCTAGGTGGGTCTACCTATGTGAATGATGCATACTTTGAACTATGTGATTCTTTCCTAAGAAATCTATCCACAATGGCAATCTAATGTGGAGAGATTAAATCCTAATTTGGTATAGATTGTATGAGTAGTGAAAATCAATATGTTCAGTTAACAAATGTGAAAAATAAAATGAATGAAGTGAAATGTATGGGACCAATGCCTTCTGGGTATATGGAGTCAAATAGAAATAAGAGTTAAGTGACTTATAATTGGCAATAATTCAAATTGTTTGGCACTTCTATGTTTATAACTTGTATAAACTGGCAAGGATGTAATTATCATATAATTCACTAAAGATCCAAATTAATAATTCTAAGTTGTGAATAACCAAGAGGATTTTTAATCTTTACTTGAAAGACCCAATCAATTATGCCACACAGATACAAAAAATGTGCACTGATAAACTGAAAATATGCTTGATATATCTACTTAAACAACATATAAATATTAAATGTGGAGACAAACCGATAATATCTTCAATTAACTTAACAAACAATTGATACCAACATAAAGCCACCAAATCTAAGATTTTCCATTAACTCCTTCAAAATTTACACATGCATCTTGGTCCCTTTTGATATAAACATTGTATCAATCCCTATTCGCCTATCTATTCTAATTTTCTAATCTAATATCTCCTTATGGTCTTGGTCTCTCTTATTTATACAAGAGGCAACAAGCTTCAGACCAAAGGATGTGAATTTTGATAACAAAAATTAACTGAAAAGATAAAAATTATTAGAAATAACTAACACATGTCAATCTATTAATCTTCGAGTAAGAAGCTTGTGTTCATCTAAGACCTATGCAAGGCTCTTACTTTATAATATGTTCTCTTCTTGATGATGCCTATCAATCTTCATCCAAGCCCGGATATTTTTCTTGCCATTTGTTTATTGTTAAGTCATTCGGCCACTTGAATTCCTATGCAACAGTGAAGTTTGTAAGGTGACTCTTCCATCTGCTATAGAGCAAGTTTCTGGCATTGACAAAAAACTGTGTAACCATTATCCAACATCATAATCCCATCAAGCAGAGTGTGAAACTTCTCCAGATTGATATCACCATCACCTTGAATAGATGTCAAGCATCGAGGAATCATTTGATCAAACTCATTCTTCCATTCATCCTCATCCTTGATTTGTCCATCATCTTTAGTGATCAAAGGACTGAAACTATGTTTTATTGAATCAAATGAATTCCTTCTTTTCTCTATCTTCTTCTTCATGTCAATCAAATAATTATGCTCATCAATAACTACCTTCACCATCTCTTGATTAGCATTTAATCTCGGAGGTGCATCAGGATCCCTCTATGTTGCTTTGCATAAAGTGGTTAAAATATGGTAAGTGGGCTGCCATATCTTATGTAATTCCTCTAGGATTGGGGAATTAGTATTTATTTCTTCCAAAGCTTTCACCAAATGACTGAAACCCTCATGGACTCCACTTATCTTCTCTTTTAAAACCACAACTCTGTACTTTAATATTTCCTTTAAGGTAACTAAGATGTGCTACTTGACATCATCCATATTATGTTTCCTCAAATTTTCAATCTCTTCTTTCAACTATTGGATTTTTGGATCTTCAAATGGAGCAGGTGAATGATAGATGACTATTTCATCCCCTTTTACATCTATGGCTTGCTGCAATTGTTGCTTTAATTTGACACCTTCAATGAATAACTTGTTTATTTCATCATTTGATAACTTGATTCTCTTCTCATATTCTATTATCTTCTTTTCAATGTTTTCTACTACATCCTTTGTAAACATGGTAGAGTGCATAGTTATGGTTGTTGCTTCTATTGGAGTAGTGTCCTTCATTGTCCTGACCATTGTAGATCTTCTCATTTCTTGTACTACATCTAGAAGCCTTGGCTTCCTTGTGTTCTTCTGCTTCGTCCACAGGGCAAGGGTCTAGGTAGTAGGATTGTATCATGTGCCTAAGACTCATTTTGAATCAAACTCCGCAACCAAGTTTGAATCATCTTGAGCTCTAATTTGATCTAACAAAAATACCTTAGAGAGTTCGATTCTAGGTATGATTAACATCTTACTATTTAGCATCAACTCCCTTGGTTCTTTGGGAGTAATATTGATGTTATCAATATCTAACTCTACCATTGTCTGAGCTTGCACCTCTGCATGCTTTGAATCATCAATCCTAATGAGGTTAATCTTCATCCTGTCATCAAACTATTTCATTTTAATTTTTATCCAAAAATATCTGAATTCCCTTGTATGGATGAAATCATCATCCTCCATGAACCGCAAAAAAGTAATTAGTCTCTCATCATCTTGTACCTCATCAACAAATTCCTTTGATATTCTTATTTTTGGGTCATGAGGCTCTAACACCTTTTGTTTTTCTACTACTTTTTTCATCTCAGCTAGAGTCAAGATTGCTTCTTGTTCTTCATCACTCGACCCATAGTCAACTAGTGACTCAACTCTCTATTTCTTAGTAGGAGGCTCATTAATTGGAGGAGGAGATGGATGAACTGGTTGAGGAGGTAGTGTATGTGATGTCGATGCTATGGATGATGGTGGCTAGGGTGCAAATGGTGGAGCTAATTTCTCTTCTTTATCCTTTTTGTACATTTAATCAAACTTACCAAGAATCAATTGTATTATTTTCAATAAATCTGGTTCTTCATCAAAGAACCCCTTGAGCTTCTTATCTTTTTCTTTCTTTTGGTCCTCCCATCTCATCATCATTAACCACTTTTTCCTTGTTTCAAACACATCTAAAAAGTATAACAAGTTTCTTATCACATCGTCTTTTGGATCAAATGCATGTGTTATCACCCTCTTTGTAAGTGGGGTCCTTATGATATTATTGATATGATCCTCTAGATCACATACTCTCATTTTTCCTAATTTGAGAGAAAAATTGGCTCTTATGAATTTATGCACTTCTTCCAACATATCTGACCCAACTGATCACTTCTCAAAAACTGTTATGTCAGGAAGGAAAATCCCCTTCCTCTGATTCTTCATGAGACTACGATCCATCCAGAGCATTTTCTAGATAAATTCTAAAAACAATACTCTACTAGGCACAAACTTTGGTAAAATATGTGGGGCCTGATCACAACCATACACCCTAGTGATGGTATATTGTGGCATTAAAAACCAGTCAACATAGTTGTGTATGAAACCTTGGTTTGGTTTGTATTGCATGGGTCTCGTAACTTCCATTAAAGATTGTGGTAACCTCAACATAGGAAAACCAAGGGAATCAATTGATCTAAGGGGAAAGTCATCTCTAAAAACAATAAAGTCACCTTCAGGGCACCTACTATCCCAAATATAGCACCAATTTTGCACTGGGAACATAACGCCATTTTCATGTGTGCTCAACTTCATCCTTTTAGTCCACTTTGTCTCATTTTGAAATAGAATTAAATGACACAATAGAGAATATTTTTTGAAAGTGATAGGGGCCATAGCTTCCCCAACCTGTAATAGACCTTCATGGATTTGTTCCTCAATGATAGAAGAAAAATAAAACTCCACATTAGATTGAGGGTGTTGGATAGTCATTTCCATCCTCATCAATCCAATTGACATATTTTCTTCAACATCAAATCCAAGAATCTGGCATAATGCATAATAGGTTTATTTGAAATAAGTCTGAAAGTTAGACACTAGAAAAAGGGTTCAGCTTTTGTATATGGAATAGGAAGGACTCTATTCTTATCACCCCTTTTCATGTGTAGGGGTAGTTCATCAATTCTATAAGTCCTCTTCAATATTTTGTACTCCTACTCTAGCCTCTTGAAATCTATTTCTGTGACAGCTTGCTTATTTAGGTCAAAACACCTAATTATAGCTTCTTGGAGATATCTACTAGACATTGTCCATCTGGGAGCCTAAAAACTTTTGACGGGGCATGATATCTACTGGCTAGAGCTCTGATTAACTCAATATCAACAAACACATTAGGAACTATCAATTTACCCATATCAAGAGTCCATGGGTTTGATACTGAGATCCCTTCATTTCTATTCTTATTAAAATACCAATATAAATTCCACCTAGACCATGGAATTATTGGATCCCTACACCCCTAAGCTAAATCCTTAAAGACCCCCTTATAATCTTTATCGACTACGAACCAGGTAGCAGTGCAAGTAATGGAGATTGTAATGAAGCTTTATTGGATTTTTCCTCTTTTTTAGCCTTTACTTCTATTTTCTTAGGTTCCATTGCTTAAAATTCAATGCATGGTGAGTAGAACTTACCCAAAATATTACTAGTCCTAAAGAATTCTTCTGAATGTCACACCTTGAGCTCACCTATACTTAGCTTTTGTCACCATGAGCGAGCAAATTCACAATCTACCTTGCTTAATTATCATATCACATTGCATTAATTCCATATAAGTTCTACATTGTTCAAATTCTTCACATCGAGATAAATTTCATATTTTGATGTTGATTGATGTGACTAGTCTTCATTTAATGCTCAACGACTGATTACCATGCTACCGCACATCACTCTTCACTCCTCTGTGGTACCACAATACATAGTTTTTACTTATTCCCATTATATCGCAATACTGCGCACTTCTTTGGCTTCCTTGGTGGTACCGCATTGTATATTTAGTATTTTACCTTATATACTACTTTATTGCAGGCCACATTACAACCCCCCTACAATATAGAGGTTCTCCCTTATGTCTGCTATCACTTTAGCACTCTACCATGGGCTTTATTCTGACCCCCTGCAGTATAGCAGTTTCCTCTACTAGTACTAATGATAACCCCACTCTACCGTGGGCTAGGTATCAACCCTCCACAGTATAGCGGTAAAACAATATATTGCTACCCTCTTACCATGCTACTGTGAGTTACTTTGTTGAAGGTCATGGTAAGGAGGTAAAAGGAAAGGCATATATGGGATACTCAAGTATGGCAGCGGTATGGCAGTAAAAGGCTAATTTGACTTCGCGGATGGTAGAAACATAAATTTTATGAGAATACTGAGACCCTTGATTTTACATGACAAAATCAACATAATTTTATGTGAAAATTCTGGTTCCAACATACCCAAATGATTTTTCACTCTCCCATGCTCAAGAATGGCTTCATAGTTCTTTATGTGAACATGCCAAAAATCATCAAGGCATATCTTCAAGTTTGTAAATCTCTTGTGCAACATCATTGCCATAGTGTCAAACTGAACGTCCTTCATCTTTTCTACTAGCTGTTGATGTTCTTCTTGCAACTGCTCATATGCACTCTCCAACTCTGTATCAGTTCCAGAGGTGATCCTCATTCTGGCATGTTTCATGAAGATGATATCCATGTGGATGATGACATTATCGAAACTAATATCAATGATGATGATGATGATAATATGACCAATCCTTACAATGTTGAATCTGGATTGGATGATACAAACAAAGAGTTGGATGAAGAAGAAGATCAATGACATTGAAATGTATGAGTTATGTGATTATATTATCTATTTGATATTGATTTCTTGATAGAATTATATTTGACTTATATGGTTACATAATTAATTCATGATGTTTTTAATTTTTATGCCATGACATAATTAATTCATGATGTTACAAGTATTGTAGCTCTCCTAGAAATTTCTATATGATCAAATCCTAATTACTCTACGAATATTTATGATTAGATATTATTTGATCATATCTTTGGTCATTTCATTCCCAAAAAATTAGCGTTTCCTCATGTTGACCCCACATAGTGACATGTGAATGGGGCCAACATTGAATTTTTTTCAATTTGTGCTTGTATGGAGTGAAACTTGATAAATAGGTGGCAGACCTACTACCTAGTATTGGTGTATGGTTAGTTTGAACAGCCAAGCTTTGAGATGTTCAATCAGTTGGGTGGCCATTTTTGGCCTGTGAACTGTAGTTTTTGTATCTATCTTAGCAATTTTTTTCTACTATAAGATTGAAAGGAATTCCTGTCACATAACAGCACACGAAGTTCACTAGGGTTCAAATTTCTAAACTTTGATGAAATAAATTTACATATTGAGGTCCACAAATGATTAAAGGGATTGAAAACAATACATGGTCCATGAGTGCAATGAAAAATGCCAAGTGCCTGTCTATAAGAGAACGTAGAGAAGTACATGATGCAAAGTTAGAGGAAGGAAACAAACTCACACAATCTCATTTGGCAAGTCACAAACAATCTTGAACTTTCCTTCTTTTGACACACTTATTCAACTATATTTCCCTTCACAAAACTCAACACAAACAATCAAATTTTTCTTTAGATTTCCAAACCATTACTAGACCTTCAAACACCTTAGTCAACTTCATCTTGATCAAAACAAACAATTACCCAGTTTTTCCCTTTCATTTTACCATTAACTCTCTTTATGATTGTCCTAAACTTCACAATTTCAACTCAACATAAAGAAATCTAACCCAAAACAATATTTAGGCTAATACAAACCACACAATTTCCATTCAATTTCACTTCAAACAAATGTAAACCATCTCGCATCCTTTATTCTTGACAATTTAACAAAATCATATACTACATACTTTCATTTTAGTCTCCAAAACAAGGCTATTATTAGACAGATTAGTCAAAGCAATGGAATTTTTAACTTCATGCTTACACCAAACCTTATATCAAATGAGATCAAAATTATACCTTGGTAATCTCTTAACCAAAAAAAACAAGAACTCACACTTAATCATCAAAAGCCCTTAAAATTCTTACTATCACTGGTTCCTTCATACCCTGTTTGCAACGCTTGTAGGTCTGCCACCTATTTTTTAGGGCTTCATTCAAAATCCAAGCACTATTACACAAGTCTATACACACTTTTCAATTCCCTCCTTGCAGATCTAAAACATATTCAAAATGGGTATCAAAACTTTTACAACACAAGCTTCAAATATTGTTGTCTTAGACAGATTTAGGCCTAATTAGGCCTGATTTGCATAAGGGTTTGTTGCTTTACTAACTCCTGAAGAAAGTACACTTGTCCAATTCTTGGGACATGTTTAGTTTGACTGGTATATTCTCTTCAAAGCATAAAAGTCCGTTTACAAAGTATTTTCACAAAACCCTAAGGGCTTAACCTTCATAATTACTCTGTTCATAGACTTTACACATTTTTTTAGTCAAGAAACTTAATTCCCTCGCATATTATCTTTATGATTTTTCCCTAAATCCATTGAAACATGAAAGAAAATTCATTGTAGGATAATCTCACAAGAAACCATAAGATTCCACCAATTAATAAAGGAGAAACATAATTATTTTTGTCTTTGCTTACCCTAACTGAGGGTTTTAACAGTCTGAAGTAAATCCACAATAACTAACACAAATATTAACTTAAATGCATGAAATTTGATGTAACAAGAATTTTATTGAGATTATTACCATATCCAACCATTCTACCATGCCTTCAAGGCTATACAATTCTGTACAATGCCTGGAAATGCAAGATTTCTAAAGAAAAATGATTAAAAATCAGAGATTTTTCTTAAACTTATTCTTTATTCAACCACCCTCGAAGTTATAAAAGATACAAGAGTCTTTTTAAAGCAAAAAAAAATTGAATTTTAGCCTTCTAACTACCTCTAACTAACCCTAATGACTCTTCATCTCCTAATATTGCCTTTTTGATTAAGTTGACAACTTTTTACATTGTTTTCGTTTTTGCACTTTTGAACTTAATAAACACCAAATGACCTCAACATGACCTCAAATATATGAAACATGACTGTAATAACATGATTTAAAAAGTAGGTACAATAAAATTGAATCAAATTTCAAAACATTGCTTCATAGAGGCCTAATTTTAAAAGAGGGAGATCAACTAGAGGTCAAAAGATTAGAAGAAAATTCTATTTAAATGCATGAAATTTTTTCTTGCTGAAGGGGTGTCATGTTATTATGATGATGAGAGCATAGGTGACATTGAGGTTCCCTTGAGGTACAAAAATCTACGAAAAAATTGGGTACCCAAGGAACTTCCTCCAATAAACACTGATTTTTGTGTCAACAAGAGGATATATCGCATAGCACCATCGTCATTACATGGTTTGGGCCTATTTTGCATGGATGACATAAAGGTCTATTACAAAAAAGTTACTTAATTGATGGAGTATGTCAAACCCTATTACAGTTACAAATATTGTATGTAGTTGGTTTGATATACACGAAGTATGCGTAGGTATGCACTGTTAGCAAATTATAGACAAGTAAAAGATAAGGATCAAAATAAAGGAGTGGATATGTACATTAACGGAAGGGAAAAAGCATCAAGGAATATTGTAGGGTTTATAAGCAATACATGACCTAGGTCAACAAATAAGCAACCAGATTGCATATTTGAGGCGCGTGAGGGAAACTGTGTATTCATATGTGTGATAAAATCAATAACTACAAGGGAAGAGTTGCTAATCGATTACAATTTGAATCACATAGATACAAACATAATTACTATGGGGGTGGTACGTACTATATACCATTTTACCCAACCTCCAATTAATGACTCCAATATACCATTTTATTATTATGTTTTTTTTCATAAGTCTATTGGTTTCATTTTGGTAATGTTTTTTTATATTTAATTTTTGACACAGCGGGACATTGATCATAGGGGGAAGGCTCCAGTCTAGAGCATAGATCATGATGCATCTTTAGGTGCTTCTACCCAACAAGTTTACCTCATTGTAATTATACAAATTAGATATGAGCAAAATGTTTTATTATTATGTGTTTTTCATAAGTTTATTGGGTTAATTTTGATAATGTTTTTAATATTCTTGTCTTAGTTGGATGATCAGGGAAAGGCACTAGCAGTAGAGGAGAGCATCCATAGGGAGGTGCAGTCACTATTATGCGATGATGACATTGCATATTCTAAAAACTGTAATGAAATAACTTGCACAATAGAAGAAATTGGTATGAAATATGCTGCAAATACTTGATAATAACTGAGAATAACAAGCCACTTCGAGGGGGAAAACCTCCAAATATATCTAATGAGAACACACTTCACACTTGATGATTAAATCAGACTCACAACCTCCTATATATACCTATTTATGCCAAGGATATCAACTAGGCCAACTTAGACACACCTATATAAGACTTAGGCCGACCTAAACAACTAAATAACAATATACTAATGATAATATGACTTAATAGAGAGTTAAGATAGCCACAAGCTGACTATTCATAACCCGATGTACAATAATATTAAGGGCGTAGCATGCCCCCCTTCTTCAAAGAAGCATTATCCTCAATGCTAATCAAGTTTGGAAACTTTTGAATGAACTCCTTATCTTCCCATGTGGCATCTTCAACTGGTAACTTCTTCCATTGGATGAGATACTTAGTGATAGTTCTATTCCTTAGCTTCTTTGTGTGTGTTTGACGAATGCACTCTGGTTCCAAAATGATTCTTCCTTCTTCATCCAGCTCGAGAAGTGTTGTTTGAGTGAGAATATTATGCCCAATTACCTTCTTCAAACAAGAAACATGAAAAACTAGATATATCTTTGTTGTTGGTGGCAACTCAAGCTTGTAGGAAACACTACCGATCTTCTGCATTATTTGGTATGGACCATAATACTTTGGAGACAACTTATTATTCTTTCTTTGCTGCTTTAGTGAGATTTTCTTATAAGGCTGCAATTGCAAGAAGACCCAATCCCCAAGTTCAAAACTTCTTTCACTATGATGTTGGTCTGCCTGTTGTTTCATTCAATTTTGTGCCATGGCTAAATTCTCCTTGAGTCCTGAAAGTACTTGTTGATGAAGCAAGTGGTCTTCTACTACCTGAACTCTTGGGGACACCTTAATTGATGATGTGATGGAAGGAGGATGATATCCATAAAGTGCCAAAAATGGAGACATTTTTGATGAGCTATGAAAAGAAGTGTTAGACCACCATTCCGCAAGTGGTAGCCAATCTACCCACTGAGACTGCTTCTCTGAAGTGAAACAATGTAGATATCCTTCCAAACACTTATTAACAACCTCTATTTTCCCATCCGATTGAGGGTGGTATGAAGAGCTAAGAGCCAATTGAGTACCCAAACATAAGAATAAATATTTCCAAAGTGACTAGTGAAGATAGGATCACGATCACTAACAATAACTTTAGGTGTACCATGTAGCTTTTGGATATTCTCCAAAAAATATTTAGCCACTACACTTGCTGTAAAAGGATGTGCTAATGCAATGAAATGTGCATATTTAGTGAGCCGATCAACTACCACCATGATGACATTATGACCTTTAGATTTGGGAAGCCCTGTGATGAAGTCCATGGATACCTCTTCCCAACACTAGCTAGGAATAGATAAGGGTTGCAAGAGACCTGGTGTCTTAATTGTCTCCCCTTTATGCCTTTGACACACCAAACATTCAACCACAAATTTTTGAACATCACCCTTTAGCCCTTCCTAAAAGAAATCTTGCTTGACTCGATGATATGTCTTCAAAAATCCTGAATGACCACCCACTGGAGACTCATGCAACTCTATGAGAATCTTGATTTTAAGGTTGGAATTCTTGCAGAGATACAAATGCTCTTTATACCAAAGAGTATCTCCCTTCCAACAAAACTTATCTGAACTACTAGGATCACTTTTTAATTGCTCAATGAGATTACTTGTCACAACATCATTTTGCCACTCTGCTTTGGCTTCCTCCACCCAATTTGCTTGCAATGTTGAAAGGGCACACAATAAGGCTTCATCTTTCTCATCCTTCCTTGACAGTGCATCTGTGACAATATTTTATTTCCCTTTCTTATATACAATCTCAAAGTCATATCCTAACATCTTAGTGACCCATTTTTGTTGCTCTTCAGAAGATAGTTGTTGTTCCAAAAAATATTTTAGGCTATCATGATCTGTCTTAACCTTGAAATGTCTACCCAATAGATAAGGCCGCCATTGTTTCATTGCATGGAGTATTGCTAGCATTTCCTTCTCATAAATAGGTTTTAGTTGATTCTTACCTTTTAATTGACGACTCTGAAAAGCAATTGGTCGACCTTCTTGCATGAGCACTACTCCTATCCCATTTCCAGAAGAATCACATTCCACAATGAATTCCTTGGTGAAGTCAGGAGTGGCAAGTACTGGAGTTGTACACATAGCCTCCTTCAATCTCTCAAATGCTTGTATTGGCGACTCGTTCCAATGAAAGGAATCCTTCTTCAATAGAGTGGTGAGAGGTGCTGCTATACTACCATAATTCTTCACAAATCTTCTATAGTACCCTGTCAATCCCAAGAATCCTCTCAGTTTCTTAATGGTTTTTGGAATAGGCCATTCCATGATAGCCTTAATTTTGTTAGGGTTCACCTTTACTCCATGTGAAACTATGTGTCCCAAATACTCCACCTCTGTAAGACCAAAAGCACACTTGGATGGCTTAGCATAGAGTTTATGATCTTCAAGTATTTGTAATGCTTGGTCCACATGTTGCAAATGTTCTTCCCAAGTCTTGCATAAATTAATATATCATCAAAGAATACTAACACAAAATTTCAAGAACTTCTTAAAAATGGAATTCATCAAACTTTGGAATGTAGATGGTGCATTGGTAAGACCAAATGGCATCACCAAAAATTCATAATGACCCTCATGAGTTTGAAATGCTGTCTTACAAATATCTTCCTCCTTAATCTGAATTTGGTGATAACCAGATCTAAGATCTAACTTGGTAAAAAACATAGCTCCATTCAATTCATCTAGCAAATCATCAATGACTAGAATTGGAAACTTATCTTTAATGGTGTACATGTTGAGCACTCTATAATCTAGACACATGCACCAAGTATCATCCTTCTTACGTACCATCACCATAGGTGAGGAGTAAGCACTTTGGCTATGCCTGATGATTCCTGCCTCTAGCATCTCTTCAACAATCTTTTCTATCTCACTCTTTGTATGTGTGGATACCTGTAAGGCCCGATGTTCTGGTTGGATCCCTAGGACTAACTGTATGGCATGATCATGATCCCTCTTAGGAGGAAGTCCTTTAGGCATATCTCCAAGAACAACTAAGTGACGATCAATTATAGCTTGCAAATTTGGATGAGTAGGAGTATTAGATTGAGAGACTTCTAATGAACATAGTTGGGCCACAAATCCATCCACTCCTTTCTTAAGCAACTTTTGCATTTGATGAAAGCTTACCATTTGTGGAGATTTTTCCTTCAACCCCCTTAGCTCTACTAGCCTTCCTTCCGATTGAAATCTCAAGAATAGTTCTTGGAAGTTCATCTCAATTGTTCCTAATGTAGTAAGCCATTGTACTCCCAAAACAATATCTGCACACCCATGGATATCCATACATTGGGGTATCAAGTTGATAATCTCCCATGGATAATTTAATGCTATGACACTTCCCCGAACAACTAATTGTACCACCATCCAATCAAAACTTGAAAACTGGAGCTAGATATATGAAAATAATTTAGACGAGTAGCTAACTTTTTGTTGATGAAATTATGAGTACTACCTGAGTCGATCAACACTGTTACCTTCTGCTTCTTTAGGAACCCCACCACCTTGAGAGTTTGTGGAGCACTAAAACTTGAGAGTGCATGACAAGAAATGATTGGTTGAGAATCATGTGATTCCTCATTTGACTCCCTTTCATCTTCTAGTATGGGTTCCTCCTCTTCTTCCTCATTGGGACCTTCAATATAAAACAATTTCTTTTCACTACATTTATGTCCTCGACTGTATTTGCTATCACAATTGAAACAAAATCCTTTTGCTCTTTTCTCCTCAATTTTTTGTGGAGTCAAATTAGTAGGTTGTGTTGAATATCCTTTCTCTCTTGTCACATTAGCCCCTTGCTTCTTAGGAATCAAATACTTCTCCTCTACCTTGCGTGCTAATATAAAAGACTCATTTATGGAACTAGGGATAATCATGCGTACCTCATGTTGAATGTGATCCTTGAGACCACCCAAGAATAAGTCATTCAAGTTTTCCTCCGTAATTGTATCCACCCTTAAGGATAGATTTTGGAATTGCTGAATATAATCCTTAACTGATCCTATTTGTTGAAGTTTAGCTAGTTGGTCAAGAAGTTGTCTGTGACGCTATTGCTATATTGTGCTTGGAGTTCCTCTATAAAATTGACCATGAGATGGTGAGCCCCTTTTTACTCGATGAGTGCAAAGCCAATGATACCAAATGAATTGATCTGGTTCTAGATATAAGGAAGCCATCATGACCTTTTGTCCATTTGGGATTTGGTGTACTTCAAAAAAATTCTCCATTTGGTTTATCCATGTTAGAGGATCCTTACCATCGAACTTGGGCATATCCATCTTTGGAAATAAATTCCTAGATCCCATAGGAGTACTAAAGCTTGTGTCAGTAGTAGTTGACCTAGAATTTTCACCTTGGCCGCTTGAGAACTCCTTTCTTGATTCAGCCCTGTAGGTGCTTAACATGTTTCGTATGTCTGATATATCTCCTCTTAGGTCACACATATCCATCTTAATTGAGGAAATTTCTTCTTTGACCTTATTGATTTCCTCATTATGAGTAATATCCTCGATTATTTTACCATCCTTATCAGGAGTCTTCCCTGGAGTGACATTCTTTTTACCCCTTGTTGAAGGCCCCAACATGATGGAAACCACTAATGTTGAAATAAATCACACAAATGAAACTTAAATTCTCTCAAATTTTTACTGTAATCTCCTTTATTATGTCTTCAAAAACCCAATAAAAATTAGACTGCAATTCAACAAGATGTGCAAGATATGTAGATTCCAAAAAAATAGTGTAAAAACCCTAATTCTACAATAATTCACTTAATTCTACGCCAATTCTTCTGAAATCTAGACTGTAGCTTCTTCAATATTTTCTTCAAAAACCCTTTAAAAAAAAGAAAAAAATTCACCAAAATCTAAAAGATATGCTCTTCCCAAAATCGCCTTTAAAATTGAGAAAAACCTTGCCTCTATGGTGCCAAGATCACGCTCTGATACCACTTGTTATGAAATAAATTGCACAATAGAAGAAATTGGTATGAAATATACTGCAAATACTTGATAATAACTGAGAATAACAAGCCACTTCGAGGGGGAAAACCTCCAAATATCTCTAATGAGAACACACTTCACACTTGATGATGAAATAAGACTCACAACCTCCTATATATACCTATTTATGCCAAGGATATCAAATAGGACGACTTAGACACACCTATATAAGACTTAGGCTGACCTAAACAACTAAATAACAATATACTAATGATAATCTAACTTAATAGAGAGTTAAGATAGCCACAAGCCAACTATTCATAACCCGATGTACAATAATATTAAGGGCGTAGCAAAAACCCTCTAGATATGATAAGGAAGACCCAAAAAAATGCAATGAAGAAACCCTTCAGTTGTTATTCATAGTGCCTCAAACATATGAGATAAGAGAAAGGGTTAAAATATTGACTAAGAGAGCACGAAACTTGCAAGTAAGCTGTCATGAGATCTTTAATTATAACATAAGTTCATTCATGGTTTTATATTTTGTACTCTTTTATGTCATGAACTAAAATATGTGTTGTTTTTATAGGATTTTTTGCATCCTCATCATGTTGCTGGCCATGATCAGGGTACTATAGGTGTTGCCTAAGGAGTAGGGGTTGGTACAAGTGTCCTTCTACTAGGTATCATATGAGAAAGAACATACATATTTAACTGTTATTTTTATTTGCCTAGGTATCATATGAGAAAGCACACACATATCTTGCTAGAGATCCATCACAAAAGTGACCTCTCTCTCTCTCTCTCTCTCACACACACACACTCACTTTCTCGCTCACACACACACGATTGACCAAAAATAGAATGTACTATTTGGAAATCATTAGTTGTGGATTTAATTTCTATGTGAACTCAATTGTAATTAGGTGGGATTCATACGTTGTAGGAACAATACTTGTTTTGATTTGTGAGCATTGTGTGTAGTTCAATGATGGCATAAACATACTTGTATGTTGTCTTTACACTAACATTTTCCTATAAAATGTGAAGAACATATTTTACTTTATTCCACTAGGAGAGAAATTAGGCTGTATATTTTGATATAGGTTTGTTTGGAAAAGGTGTATACTCTGAAGAATGTTGCTGATGCTTTGACAAAGCCAATGAGCATGAACAAGTTTAGATGGTGTACAAACTCGATGGGCCTTGGGGTCCAAAATATTCAGTAACTTCAAGTATTGGAGAGGGTTCAGTGAGTTCTTCGTCAAGTGGGAGATTGTTGAGAATATGTGCTTGAAACTCACTGGTAGAGACCCTGGTTCTATCACCAAGAAATAAAGAGTTCACAAGTGCTCTGATTATGCCTTTACCTCCTTATCACGGGTGTCCTTCATCTGGGTTGCAGTGGTGTGGTTACTGCCATACTGTGGGAAGCTTTTGGTTGTGTAGCGGTAGAGCGGTGGATATCACCATACCACGTGTATCCTTTCTCGTGGCTGTGGTGGTGCGGTTACTGCCATACCATAGGAGCTTGTTGGATGTCTAGTAGTATAGTGGTAATCACACTACCATGGGAGTCTCTCGCCTATCGTGTGATAGTGTGGTGTGTTACCATGTTACTGCGGAGGTATGCTAACAATCTAGCAGTAGTGTGGTTATCACTATACCACAATTTTTTTTTTAAAACTATAAGGTTTCGTCACAATTTCAATGAAGGTACTTCTCTACTAGCTACATTTGATATTGCGGTGAGAGCTAAAAACAATCTTATCCGAGCAAGTAAGATAGCACCTAGACCACCTATGCCCATATTCCCAAAAATTCAGCCTTCCATGCCTTTACAAATACCACCTTTGTCTCCTTTACCCATTGTTCCTACTTTACCAGCTATTGCTAGTCTAGAAAAAATAGCCCTAGCCCAATCTCTTGAGTTGCAAGAGATAGAGGGGTTACTTCAGTCATTTGGAAATGAGTTGGTGAATATATTTAAGAAGCAACAATTTCAAAGTTTTAAGCCATACCAGCCTCAAAACCAAGCACAAAACCATCCTTAACAAGAAAATAGGTAGTCATATCAGGAAAATAACCAAGGTGTAAGGCAAAAAATTAACCAAAGGCCCTTCCAAACATACAACCCGGCTCCACTCAGTTCAACAAAGGAGTTAGTCCCTATTCAAAATAACCTTGTACATGAGTATGAGTGGTGCTTCCCTTGCAATCAACCCCATAATTAGGCTACTTGCTCAAATGGGGTGATTAATCAATCTTTGATCGTGCAGAGTGTGTCAAGTGTGCATCCTAATGTACCTAATGTTTAATCTCTACAACAATGGGATCTACCTCCAAGTGATCGCACTCTCCTAAATTGGAAAGGAGAGGAGTTTTGTGGGGTCAATCAGGATGATTCTCCAATAGCAGCTAATACAAGAGCCAAGAAGAAAGCTTTTGAGATTGGACAATCAACAAGTAAGGAGTCTAATCAAGCTCCTAGAGAAAAAAAAGAGGTTGTTGGTCCATCTACCTCTCAAGTTCTACATATACTGCAAAGAAATACACAAGGCATTACCAAGGAGCAATTTGGGAACCAATCCCAATCATCCCACTTGCAAGCAGAACCTGCTATTGTAAGGACCAACCAAAAGGTAAAAACTACACCTATTAACATTATTGAGAACATGAAGAAAGTGAATGTCACTATGCCTATGTGAAATTCTTTGTCTATCCCAGGACAAAAATATTTATTCCAATCTGCATTATCAAATTTAAATGTTTCAAATGAGATTCCAGTTGGTCAAGTTAGAGCTGTTTTTACTAACACACCTCAAAATAGAAGTGGCAGCTAGGTAAGGAAGTCAAATCTCCACTATTTTATGTGTCTTTTATCATAGGGGATAAATTGGTTCATAACTATATGATTGATTTAGGGGCTAGTAGTTCTATTATGCCCAAACAAATTGCTAATAGGTTAGGATTGAAATACCAACCTCTTGAAAAGGGTGTAATTTAGCTTGATGGGACAATCATCAATACTATAGGGGTCATTAAATATTTGAATATTACTTTACATGCATTCACCAACTTTTCCATTCCACAAGACATCTTTGTTATTGACTTGCCACCATATTTTTCCATTTGTTTGTCAAGATATTTCACTGCTAAAATAGGTGGTTACTTGTCCTCAGATTGGTATCATATGCTATTTAGGACTAAGTATGGAACTAAGGTCACCATCAAGTCTGAATCAATAGCAAAGGACCATATAGAGCCTTATGCACCAAGTGCCATAAATTCCAATTGTGTTGTGTTTGATAGTAATGAACATGCTACTACTCAAGAACCAAGTACTCAAACTGAGGATATCCTAGACAACTTGAGTAGCAATAGAATGAGGTATGGAAAATGTTCTTTGATGGTTCAAGAAGGAGAAATGAAGGTGGTGGGGGTGCTATACTTGTATTCCCACAAGGTGAAAAGTACTATTCAAATTTACATTTTTCATTTTCCTGTACTACTAATACAACTAAGTATGAAGATTTGATTCAAGGCTTGGAATGGGCAAGGAAAAGGAAGATTAGCTACCTACAGGTATTTGGGGATAGTGAGTTGATAGTCAATCAGGTAAGAGGTTTGCATGTGACTAAAAATGATGTGCTTAAGTCTTACAAGCATAGGGTATGGGACACAATAGAGGAGTTTGATGCCTTCAATTTGATTTTTGTACCTAGGAATAAAAATAATCATGTTGATAGACTAGTTACTATAGGTGCTTAGTTTGACATTCCTAATGATATTGAGAAAGAAAAAGTGCAGCATTATGTTAAAGTTGTTGTAAGGCCATCTATTCCTGACAACAATATTCATTAGCAAGTTTTCAAGAGTGATGAGTAGGTACTTCATTTTCTACTTGAAGAAGATGAATTTTCAATGGTAAATCAAGAGAATCTCAAGTAGCAGTATGATGATTAGATCATACAGTTGAGGAAAAAAAAGTTACCCAGGGGTTTGGTCACATTGGAATCCATTTTCAGCACTGATGATCAACTTAAGAAAGGAAAAACTAGCATTTAGATAAAAGAAGAGCATTATGAAGAGCTTGAAATATTTAAAGGTAGGCTCCTTAAAATTGGTAAGATCTATTCCCATGAAGATATACACACCTTTATTGCACTTTTTCAAGAATTTCATGATGTCTTTGCATGAGAGTATTCTAATTTAAAAGGTTTTGATCCTAAAATTTCCCAACATACCATAGAGTCTGAGCCAAATGCAAATCCTGCTAGGCAGAAACAAAGGCCTTTAAATCCCAAACTTGAGCCTCTTATGATAAAAGAGTTGATTAAGCTGATTGAGGGAGACATCATTTTCCCAATAAAGTATACATCTTGGGTCTCTAACCTTTTTCTGGTTAAAAAGAAAAATGGAGAGATTAGGCTCTATGTAGATTTTAGAGACCTAAATAGAGCCTCATTAAAAAATCACTACCCACTGCCCTCTATGGAACAAATCCTTCAGGTAGTTGTTGGTTCAAAAATATTTTCTTTGCTTGATGGATATTTTGGTTATAACCAAGTAGTCGTAAAAGAAGAGGATCAACATAAAACAAAATTTACCACAAAATGGGTGACAATGGCCTATAAAAGGATGTCATTTGGCTTGTCCAATGCTGGTGCCACCTTTCAGAGGGCCATGGACATGGCATTTCAAGGTTTGATTTATAAATTAGTGCTCATTTACCTTGATGATATAATAGTATTTTCTAAGAATTCAAATGAGAATCTTTCCCACTTGAAACAAGTGTTTGAGAGATGTAGGGAATATGGCATATCCCTCAACCCAAAAAAATGTATCTTTGTTGTCCATGAAGGCAAGTTTCTTGGACATGTAGTGTCAAAATAGGGGATTACCATTGATATAGAGAGTAAGTGATATCTTAGCCTTGCCTTTGCCTATCCATAAGAAGGGGCTGCAAAGTTTCCTTGGAAGAATTAACTTTGTGAGAAGATTTATACCAGATGTAGCAAATCTTTTGAAACCACTAATTGCTATGTTGAAAAAGAATGCATGTTTTAGTTGGACTAGTGAGGGAAAACGTAGTTTTGAAGCAAACAAGGAGGCATTAACAACAACTCTGACTTTGGTAAATCCTAACTTTTCAAAGGACTTCATTCTTTATGCTTATGGTAGCATAGACACCATTTCTACAATGTTGGTACACCAAAATTATGACAATCTGGAATAGCCTATTGCTTTTTTCAGTCAGGGTTTAGAAGACTATGAGGAGTTTGATATAATTTTGTGGAGAAAACTTTACTTGTTGTTATTAGGAGTTTGAAGAAATTTAGGCATTTGATTTCTAATAAAAAATTTCATCTATGGTTGCTCATCCTAGTGTCAAGGAATTCCTTCTAAGTAGAGATTTGAATGAGAAGAGAGCAGGTTGGATCACAAAAGTCATGGAGTATGACATTGACATAAAGATCACAAAGTTGGTTAGGGTTAAAGGGCTATGTGAAAAACTAGCTACTAGGTCTGAAGATGAGCAAGAAACTCAGAAGGAGGTTGTCCTTGTGACAAATGATGAACCTCAGACTGTTGCACCTGCATTGGGTGCAAGTTGGATGCAAGAGATGGTCCATTTTCTATAGACTGGTGAGTGTCCACATGATATGGACAAAGAAAAAATGAGGTACTTCAGATTACAATCAATTCCTTATGTTCTTTTCAATGGTATTATATTTAGAAAGAATCATAATGGAGTGCTACTAAGGTGCATTGATACAAATCAGATTGATAAAATACTTCATGAGTTCCATGATGGGACAATTGGTGGGAATTTTGCTCCAAGGACCACATCCTGGAAGATAATGAGGGTTGGATACTATTGGCCAAGTCTCTTCAAATATGCCCATGCTTGGGCAAGAAAATGTGTTAAGTGTGCCATGTTTGCAAGAAAAGAGAGGCTGCCAATTTTTCCTTTGCAACCAATATAAGTGGAACAACCTTTTATGAGGTGGGGCATTGATTTTATAGGACCCATTAACCCACCTTCTATTGTAGATCATAAATGAGTCCTCATTGCAACTGACTATTTTACCAAATGGACTAAGGTTGTATCTTTAAAAGAAGCCAATGAAAGTGTTGTCCTAAATTTTTATGATGATTTGATAACTAGATTTTGTGTGCCTGAGTCAATTATTTTTGATAATGCCTTATCTTTTGTTGGAATGAGAGTGAGTGATTGGGTTGTTAGAAATGGTATTCATTTGAATAATTCATCAAACTATTACCCTCAAGGTAATGGTTTGGAAGAATTAACAAATAAGAACCAGATAGAATTATCAAGATAATAATGGAGGATAACCAAAGAACTTGGCACACCAAGTTGAGTTATGCCTCGTGGGTAGATAGAATAACTCCAAAGAGGTCCATTGGAAACTCCCCTTATATGCTGGTATATAGGAAAGAGGCAAGGCTACCCCTGTCTATTGAGCTTCTAGCTCTAGATATTGTTAGCCAGCTTGAAATGTTTGATGAGGAAGATTCAATGGAAGTCAAATATGCACAACTCATGGAGTTGGAAGAAACAAGAGATAAAGCCATGAAAACAATGGAGTTTCATCAACTCCAAGTAAAGAGAGTTTTTGATAGGAAAGAAAGACCAAGGGTTTTTAAAGAAGGGGATGTTGTGCTTAAATGGGATGGGCTAAAGAGTAGGCCTAGACAACACACTAAATTTGACAGTATGTGGAGTGGACTGCTCGTCATTGTAGAGTGCAAAGAGTAGAATGATTTCAATTGTCAAAAATGTATTGTGAGTTAATGCCTATCTCAGTTAATGGGATACACCTCAAACTTGGTTCTGAGGTATGATTACCTTTGTACATGTTAGTTTAGGAGTTTTGATTCAATAAGTGCTACTGCACATTAGTTTCTAGGTGCATTTTTCATTCCTCCAAGTGTTGTTTTGCATAGTTAGTCAGTTTGTTCTAAGTTTTGGTACTTGGATAAGTTTTCCAAGTGTTATGCATTGTTATGATGAGTTGCAGTAATATACAAGACTATTTTCCAAGTCTTGTTAGTTTTCTATTGACTCATGTGCCCAATGGATAAGCTCAAGCAATTGGTCAAGATGTTTAGCAGGAAAACATGTAGCAAATGTCGCCAAAAAATGTTACCTAATTTTGCTTCCAGTTCGATCAGGTAGAGTTGTGATTGTTTTTAAAAGTAAAGATAAAAGGTACACATTGAATTCTACTATTTTCCATTCATATGCAAAAAAATTATCAAATTGATTACACTTTTATTATGCAAATGTATACAAGAGAAGAGAGTGAATAAATTTTACATAAGAGTTATTTTTATCGATAATCACAAATGCACAGTGTCCCACACAAGCCGTGGGAATAACTATTTCAACACAATTAAAAGAATAAACTATACATTTGAAGATAGAAAAAGAAAAGAGCATATGGAAAGAGTAGGGATCCATCATTTCCTAAATGATGAACCCCAAGATGAAATGTTGCATCCTTGTCCAGCTCCTCCTTCTTAGTTGCTATATAAGTTGCTTAGTTGCTCTGGAAGCCCGATTGCTCTAGAAATGCCTGCATAAGATGAGAGTGTTTGTGTTAGAGCTCAAGACCCATAATATTTACATATGCAACACCAACTAACATATAGCCTATTCTCGTAAAGCATTGAAATAGTTTGCATATCACAAATGTCCATAAAAGTAGAGGTTTATCACAACCATCCGTCATATACTATGTTTGACTGTTTTTATCTAACATGTTTGTTCACTGTGTAGGTATAGGTGAAATTTTCATTGTTGGATCATTCTATTTGATGTCACAGTATGTGGGGTGAAATGGGATCCCACAAGGGTTGAGCCCAACATGTTGCCTCATGTTATAAAGATGGATGAAAATGAAATAAGACATCATGTTTATCAACTCTAACAAATTTCCATCACTTATGATAGTGAGTTGATGAAATTCACTATCATAAATGATAAATATTTGTTCAATGGATTCCAATCATGAGGATAGTGAAGGAAATTCATTGGTTTTCTGCTCTTGTATAGGCTTCTCCACCTTGCACTTTAGGAAGTCTCAAGCACGGTAGTCAATGATGAGTTTCTCCATCAATGAATTTGGAATGCATCTTCATCAACATCAGCTTGTGATATGTTGAGAGTATGGGAAAATACTGAAATGCATGTTCATAGGCTCAAACTGTATGCAAGGAATGCATTACCTTTGAGGGCAGATGATAGGTTGGAAATCACTTTCAAATAACAGGCAGTCCACAGTTTATATAAGAAGCAGATTGGATGATGAATAACAGACCTTCAAAGGACATTCATATGGAAAGGACACTATGTATGCACATGAACCTTATAGACTGTGTGTTTGCTAAGTGAATTTTTTGATTTATGGTTTGGTTTACCCTCAATAAGAGTATGAATTTTTTTAATGTTCAAGATATTATAACAGTCCTCCTTAAGGATATACTATTGATGATCACTGTTATTGCATCTTATTGAGCAAACATTTTTCTGCCACATTGCCATTAAGTGAGTATTATTGATTTTCCAGCAAGAAAGTTTTAGTATGAGAGACTAAGCCAAGTAATGGTGAGATACAATGACAGTCATGAAAGAAGGTAGAATAAAAACTAAGTTTTGGGCCCAAAGAAAGAGAAATTGAGTGTAGTTTGGGGCCACCATAAGGGTTATCTGTCCAAATCAATAGTCTAAAAGAAAGATGAAACCCTTGTTGATAGAGTTATGACTGTCAAAGTAAGTAACATTAGCTTGAATATCAAATCTGACAGACAGTATGACAAAAAAGATAGTCATAAAAGGCGCTATTCAAAATGGGAAGTACGACAATCATATTTCAAAGCATGCAAGGAGCATATTAGATGCATCAATTCAAGATATTAAGAGCATAGATAGTTGGAAATTTATAACTTCATGATTGTGCTAAGGATGATTTCAAGGTACCTTATCATATATGGAAGTGATAAAGATACATAAAGTCATGATTAAATAGCCAACAAACTTCTAGGATGTTCATTGAGCCAGGTAAACACAATAGTTCTCAATGTTGTTGAACCATTAATAAAGCTCTATTAAGCATTCTGTTAGTGAAAAGAGACTCCTAAATGGGGCAGATTGCAAATTAAAGGTCAAGACTCATGTAGTCTATTCAAAGGAACAATCCTTACACAACTCAAAATGTGGCAAGTATAGTGAACTAAGAAAAGAGAAAAATGAAGTCAACTAAGGAGAGTTTTTAGCATTTTTTCCAAAAATGAAATGGAAAAAATCAAGGGCCGAGCCATGGCTTGCTCAAAATATGTATGCAAAAATACAAAGCCGTGGCATAGAAGTGCAAGGAATTAAAAAAAAAAAACCATATTGAGTGCATAAATCAAGGTATTACCATCATTTCTCTTCAAAAGAAAAGCATATAATTTTTTTTTTCTTCATGCTAAGGTGAACACATAGAAATGAATTTCATTATGAGAAATAGAGAAATGCTCATGAGAATGCACAAAAACATCAAATATATTCATCATTTTTCATCTATACAAGCTCGGGTTTCTCAAGAAATACATGTAAAGTACGAAGAGAAAAATGTAGTGTCATCTATAGGAAATCACCTTCATTATTTCAACACAGGAGAGCTCGAAATGAGCATTTTATTGTTAGAAAATGAAAAGGAGTGCAAAGTTCGAGTGATAGAGAGCTTACCCAAGCCTTTTTTGTTGATTTCCTATGGAAAATGCATACAAAATCTATGTGTGAAATTCCATGGAACTCTCCAATAAAACCCTATATTTCCATGGTGGTGCAACAAGAGTGCAAAGTGAAAGTGCAAAATGAATTGATACAAGTGTTTGGCTGTGGGCTCCTTTAGGGTTTCAACCCTAAAATGTGGTCGAAAATCACTAAGGATTTTTTCCTTTATTTTTAAACATTTGTAACAAATATAATTCCCCTTCATATTAGGAATGTAAAACATGACATGCATTTTTGTTTTTCAAAGTACAAGTGTATCAATGCTTTATTTTGCATTGAACCAAGAATGTAAAAACATTTATTAAAATAGTGTGTTATAAACCACTTTATTAGTGTTATGTAAATGCAAATAGATAAGAGCACATGATTTTAGATATGATAAAAGGAGATATAGTTGGAAATTTATTATTTGCAAGCATATAGGGGAAGTTGGAAAGTTTAGCCAACATGTACCAAGAATATAGGAGGCTGTTTTGACCAATTTGAAGCACTTGGAGAGCATCTAGGAGAAATTTTGGATGCTTTTATGGTGGGTAAGGTCATTGTTTTACCTTTTCTCCACTTTGGAGTCATTTTGGATGCTATTTTTTAGGCTTTTGGGTTATGCACGATGAAGGGGTTTGTGGTCCCTATTTTGGTGCAACTGTTTGGGAGAGCTTATAGTAACTTCAACTTTCATTTTTGAAGTTAGTTCTATTTATGCTCTTGGGTCTACTTTGTGACTTTTTGAAGTCCTTCGGAGAAGAGTATATATTTTGTAACTCTTTTCGACATGTATACCAGTTTATACCTTGGAGATCAATGAAGATAAGCATTTTACCTTCTCAATTTTTCTATTTAATTGTGTGAATTTGTTTGATTGATGCAACTACTTGTGAAATTATCTAATTCCTTGTGGTTATGTCTTATTGTAGCACCTTTTTCAGAATAATATGTATGTTGCAGGTTGTAGGTTTTGTTGAAATGGAGATGTTTTCTAGTTGTGAAAAGTGTCTTTCCTTCTAGGAGTGTAAGCATTAAAACCTTCTTATAATTTATTTATGCAAGAGACATATATAATTGAGTTGTGTATGTCAAGTTTTGTCATTGATTGAAACTATTTGTGCAAGCTGTGTTACATGTTTCTTAGTTAGTGTTTTGGTGCATCACCTTAAGTTTCAATTCCAGTTTATGTTATTCCTTTTTACCTTTTCCTCTACAAGTCATTAGAATAGTTTAGGTGAGTGCCTTAAGATCCAAACTTCTCTGGAGGTCCATTCCAAGTTTAGGCAACCCATAAGCCTAGGAATATTCCAATGTTACACCAAAGTGCTAAGTTCTGCAACTTGGCAAGGGTAGAATTTTGAAGATAACACTAAATTGACTTATTCAATGACATGATCCTTTTTGACTTAGGACTAGTGTTGTTTTTACATGTAGTTGCTTCAATACAAAATGACATGTAAAAATTTCAATGCCTATTTACATAAAGCATGTGAAAAGTATAAAAATTAACTATCTCTGGAAATACAAAAAAGATTTATTGTTCCTCGCTTTGGGATTGAAAATATTCATATTTCTTTAGGATCTCTTGCATCACTGTCTCGTCCGGTCCTGAAGTGTAATCAATGATGGTATGAACCTTCATGACAAAATTATTCTCACAAGAACAAGCCTTTTTGCAATGATCCAAATGTGTCTTGAGATTATCCAAGGTTAATTGTGCATCACACAAGGTATCCATAGAAGCCAATGAAAATGACTCATCTTCAACCTATTTCTAGATGGCTTCCTTGAACACTTTAATAATCTCACTAGCTAGAAGAAATGTGGTCATCATCCAGGAGCTTACCCGACAACTCTTCAATTATGTTTACCAAAACAACACAATGTTCTTCAACATCTTCTTGAACCTGTTGCATGTCCTTGATTAAACTCTTGATGACTGATGAGGTAAAAATAACCTCATCATAATAAAATAATAAAGGCCTATTCCATATATGAAAATTTCCTATCCTTTTCCAATTAATTAAACTTTCGGAGAAATAATTGCTTCTCTTTTAAGGAGAATATGTACAAACTTTATTTCTTATGATTTATTGAAGTATTTTTCCAATACAGATTTAATGGGTTGTTTAAAGTATTTTTTAGGATAATAACCGGTCATCGAGTTGTAGTTAGAAGCATTCAACCAACACATGCTCCAGAACATGTTGAAGGTGTGCATTGAAAACATACTCCAGAACTTTAGGATGATGAACCGAGGATATAGTTGCTTTTAAGTTTCAATTTTTGTTATGCTTTTAAGTCAAAGACTTCATGGCTTGACTTGAGCCTCTTTAATATTTATGTAATGGGTTTTAAAGACATAAAAGTTGTTCACAATCTATTATAGACTTTTTCAATGGTCATCTATGCTATCTGAAATATAAGATTTAGTTAGAAGTTTTCTATAAAAGATGTAATCTCTAAAAGAAAAAGATAACACAAGAAATAGTAATGTTATGCTATCAACTTGTTTTTTGAATTTATGAATAAAGAGATTATTACGTAAAAACTTCTGAGTTGTTGAGTTATGGATGAAAATTATGTTTAATGGAAGAACTTTCAAATCAATTGTGTATGTGACCTGAGAATGAATGTAGTAACCCGTGAGCTGGCCACTCAAGGGAAGATAGCTTAAATAGATAAGTAATTTCCTTTGTGTTGCTTTTACTGCATGAAAAGTCATTCTGTAGGGAATTATTGGGTTTGTCATTGTTGTGTCTGAAATTATGGAGCACTTGTTGTCTTTCATTTTCGTAGTTTCTTATTGTTAACTGTTAGAATTATTACTATTTAAAGAGGATGTTTTATGGATAGTTTACAAGTTTTCCGTAGTTTACCAAATCCTTAGTTTAATTATTTATGTACTTTCTAGTTTAGTTATCATGCTTTCTAAGTTAGTTCTCTTATGCTTTTTAGTTTAAATATTTCCAATTTTCTTTAGGATAAATTGCTTTACAACTAAATATTTAGATGGCCTTAGGTTAGAATTAACATTAGCTACTCTAAAAAGTTATAAAATATAAGGGAGATAGTCAAGTCTTCTTCTATTGAAAACTGCCTTGGACACTGTTCGGTCAACATATTGAATTTTATCTTCTAAAGTAATACGACCTAACGACAACCTATCAATGACCTATATGTGGTTTTTGATTAATTCCTTAATCTCCACATACTTTACTTTATCAAGAATAACTCCAACTTCAACTAACTTTCCCATTTTTACTTTCTTCACCTGGGTCCATGACTCAAAATTTTGCTCCATCTCCTTTTGCTCAACGGAGAGTGTATTTTCTATCTTTTTCTGCTCAAGTTTTACCTTTGACATATGTGCAATATTTTACACTGCAATAGTCATGAACTATGAACCTTGTTCAATTATTCTATCCACAATTTCATACATGACTTTTCCTTTTGAATAATATTTCTCAACCTTCTAGACCAAAGGTTCTTCTATACTCATCTCAACAGATTCCACATTCTCAAAAGGTTCTATAATTCTTCTTAACACATAGGCAAGGTGCTTAGCTTTCTCCTTATACATATCCTTGGCCTCCTTTAGGCTATCAAACTTCTCCATAAATGCATTCAAAGATGCTTGAGCATCCTCCTTTGCACTTGCATGTGTGGTTTTCCCAAGATCAACTCTAGTAATAGTGTAGTCCTCTATACTAATTTCCTCATTACTTTTACCTTGCTAAGGTTCTGCCACCTCCACATACTTGTATCCAAATTTATCCATATGCAATTTCGAGAGAACCTTTATCTTATTTTTCCCTTTAGGATTTGGTGGAACTAACTCCTTGGGATCAAACTCATCAGGAGAAACTACCTACTTTTTCCTTTCAGAAGCTTGTGAATCAATCCATGGAGGAAGAAATGAAACATCATTTTCATGCCCTATTACAAATTATTGAGTCACACTTGTATTTGTGGGCACAAATGTAGTAGTAACAATAGTTGGTGTCTCACTCATTATGGCACCTAGAATATAGACATTTGATGTATCTTGTAGTGATTCATTCATGAATTGGTTAAATTATGCCTGTGAAGATAAAAAGGAGAAGATAAACTAGGAATTGAAGATGAAGACCTTGAAATAACCTCAACATTTTGTAATACTGATCTTGAGGAATGGGATGAAAGAATTGAATGTATTGTTAGAGGTATGGTTGATTTGAGCATATGCAAAACTATTGCAGGTGGAGGTGAAGTTGGAAGAGGAGGAGTTGAAGGCATTGTAGCAGCAATAGGTGATGATGTTTGTGGATTATCTTGAGTAATATTACCATGAAAAGATGTTCACATTTCCTCATCATGCCCTTCTTTTGTCTGTTCACCTTCCTCTTCTTCCTATTCTATTTGCTCATCCTCTTCCTCTTCGTTATGTTCTTCCTTTGTAGGTTGTTGTTCTTCTGTATTTGGTGATGTACTCTTCCCACAAGTAAATGTGATATTTGGTCCCTTATGTGTGGAAGGAGAAAAAATTTCCTTGTTCTTAGTTCTGAGTTCCTACCATTTGCTTACTTCTCCTTTAAATTATTCACCCTCAAAACCCATCTTGAAAGGCTTTAACTTAATACCTTTCCTTTACAACCATACACTGGTATTACTCTTAATAGGAGTAAACTTTTATTGGATAGATGCATTTTACTTTTTAGACCATTAAATCAGAGGAAAAGGTTTGTTTGATATTTCATTCTCTTCATAAGTTGCATTCATAATATCACCAACATCTTCAATGTCCTTAGGAAGATCCACTCAACCAAGATTAGAGATCTACTCCACAGTGAGCCTATAGTAACCCATCTTTCTAACATCCTCTTCATCTTTGCATTCTTCCCAAATATCCTAAAATTGATAGACATGTGTATGACTCTTTTTAATCTTGCTTTTCATACCTATGTAATCAAAATCAACTCTTCTTTTGTAGGTCCTTAGAGTCACGATCTGTATTTTTGATTCTATAGATTTAGCCTTGGGCACTATTTATACTAAATACCTTCCAATGAAAATATGAAACTTTAACCCTGAATTATGAATAGCTTGTCGCTCATTATGCATAGAGATAATTTATCTACACAGTTCCATCAATACAAACTTATCAATAGGATACCTTGGAAGCATGTAAGGATATCACGTGAAGCAACCCACCCTAAGGTATGTGAAAGTAGGGAATTATAAGAAGATGCATCCATATTTATTCACTACTTACCATGCTTCATTTGGAACTCTTTTCTTCTATAGTGATAGATCAAACATGCACAATAAAGGTGCAAATAAAGCATCATTTACTCTCCTGAAGTGCTTAATACTTCCTTTTAAAGTGATTTGAGGATAGTACTTGTGCACATATACATATCTTCTATCTCTTATCGTCAAACTTGGATATTGTCTCATTACTGCTATAGCGTATACCAAGTATGAAGTCATGTAGAACTTCAAAGTAGTGGATGCCTTAATGAGTTGATCATGAATTTCATGACTAATTTGTGCACCCAATTTGATGTGTTGCTTCTTCCTCCTAATAACCTTAATGTATTCATACATCCATTCTTAAAACTTAGAAGAATTTGGTAAGCCTTTTAACTCTACTCAAGAGAGTAATCAGATCATTCACATCCTCCAAAAAATCACTGTCGGGAAAGCTTTTAGGCCATATTGCTATGTTAGGCCTTGGAGTCTTCAACCACTTAGTATTGATTAGCTGCTTGGGCACATTCTAATTTTTATTGTACATTTCTTGAGCATGTTGAATGGTGAGATCTATGTGGGTTATCATATTTGGGACTTGAAAAACCATGTCAAAGAAATCAACATCAAGTCTCATCATCACATGACTTGAAGAGTCCCTAACACTTCTATCTTCCCTGACGTAGTGTGAAGCTACTTGTAGAATAAACTCTAGGCAATAAGCTTCCATTGGGAAAGAAGCAACCAAATGGATGTTGCTATCAACTATTTCATCCAATTCTTTGGTGAGAGGTCTCTTCTCTATCCTTTGGACAAAATCATCCACATTCAAGTGTCCAATCTCCATGTCCTTGATCTCATCAATCTTGGATGTAACCATTATACGAGGATAACCATCTTGGTATTTATACTTCATGGCATCTTTTTTGATTGATGACAAAGATTCCTCAGTTGTCATTGAATGAATCAAGACACATTGATTACTTGACAAGGAAAGAATTTGAAAAATACATGAAAGGAGATGAAAAAAATTGCAAGGAAACGAAGGATTTTTCCAATATTAGAAGAATATGCATTGCAAGAGTGGAGAAAATCCATATAAGTTTAATGGAGCAAGCAAATGTAAGTAGTAGAGCGGAAAAAACCATGTGAATGTGAGTGAAATGAAGTTTGGAAAGAATTTTGGAAGATTCTTGGGAGTTAGTGATTTTTTTTGCATTTTATGCAAGGGTACTAAATTTCATTGCCACTACATGCTTTGAATGGTTCATTTGTGCATTTGTGCTGAAATTTAGCACTTTGACATAACTTACATGGAGTTTACTTTGGGAAGTGTAGTAGTGCTAAATTTTAGTGCTTGTGCATCTCTTGCATGGAGTTGGTCAATTGACTTAAGTGTAAGGGCATTATTTTTCAATGCCTATACATTTTGGAAAGTTGCTATATGTAAAGGTGTTGATTTTCACTGCTTGTGCACATTGGGGGAAGAACCTTCATGCAAGTGCACTAAAAATTAGTGCTTATAGATGATTCATAATTAGCAAGTTTTTATGTCATAGTGCTAAAAATTAACGCCCTAATATTCCTTAATAAACACAGGAAGAACCTCATGTGATGGTGATGAAAAAAAACTACCATTACATGCATGCATTTGGTTTACATAGAAGTTTTACAGGGTCAGGAATGTGTTGATTAATGTAAACAGAGTTGGACACCTGAGTCTAGAAAAATGTTTGCAATAGAATATCAACACTCAAATGATTAATGTGCAAAAGTGTGGAATTTTTTTGCCATTGCATGCAGAGACATCAACAATCATGAAACCCTACATGGTACAAGATTCAAACCATACCATGGTTAATCCACATTAAAAAAAGACTCAAAAATGAAATGAGGGCCAAGAAAAGACAATGTACTCTAAAATTAAGGTAAATAACAAAAAAAACCTAGGATGTGTGAATGAACACAAATGAAAATATATGAAATCTAACTATACAAATAAAATTGAACTAAACAAACAATGAAATGTGTTTAAAATGAAAAACCATAAATGTAGAAAGAACATATAAAATACAAAATCAAGAAAAACATACCCAAAAGAACATGTTTGATTAGGAAGAAGCAAACCCTAGCGACAAAAAGTAGAAAAATCCATGAATGCAAATAATATCAAATGCTCAAATTGAGTTCACCAAATGACAAAGAGGATAGAAAATGGAAAATAAATGAAAAAAAAAACAATTTAAAACCTATTTAAAATGAAAATTAAAGTCATTAAGAGCACACATTAATTACACATGAGTTGAGTGTTAGTGAAAAGATGTGAAATTAAAAGATGCATCCATGCTGAAAAATAGCACAATTACATGCAACTTTCAAATGCTCAATGTGTAGTGTCATTGAATTTCAGCACCACTACACAATTTTTTTTCTTAACACCTCATGTATGAGTGCTAAAATTCAGCACCACTGCATCGCCTAAAATTTTTCTAACTCTGGAAGTTAAAAGTGACAAAATACTCATTTTAAAGATGTTCAAGAAATGAGAAGAGGTGAGCGCTCGAGAGGACTATTCGAGGCTCATGACTACATACAAGGAAAAATTAATATTCACCTCATTTTACATCTTAGAGTGAACGAGACTTACAAAAAAAAAAAAATTCATAGGGGTTATCCCATGAATCAATCTCAGCTAGATTCAAGGATAACATGTTCTAGGGAATTTGATGAGTTTTGTAAGCATGTAGGTATTGTTCAACAAAAGACCACCTTATACACCTCAAAACAATGAGGTAGTAGAAATAATGAATCGAACCTTAATGGGAAGAGCTAGGAACATGTCAAGTGGTGCTAAGCTTGATAGATACTTTTGGGAAAAAGCTGTAAGTACTACGTATTATTTGTTTAATAGATCTCCTTGTTCAACTCTTGTTGATAAAACTCCTTATCAAGTGTGGATAGTAGAAAGTTTTGTTTCAATTGTAAGGGTCTTTGGTTGTGATAATTTTTTTCATGTGCCTCAAGAGAAGCATTATAATTTGGATCCAAAAGCATAGAAATGCATCTTTGTTGGTTACGATGAGAATTTAAAAGGTTATAAGCTTTGGAATCCACTAACCCTTAAAATGGTTTTCTCTAGAGGTGTGATTTTCAGGGAGTTTAGATCTTACTAAGTTGAAGAAGAACCAAAGGAGAAATATGAGACAAAAATAGTGCACTTCGAGATAAAGATTGAGAAGCAAGAAGATGCATATGTGGAAGAACAACTAGATGGATTAGAGGGTGGATAAGAAGAAGACAGTTCAAAAAGTTTAGATGATGTGTAGGATGAGCATGAAGAAGAAGAAGAGAAACAAGAGCCCCTTACTCCTACCTTGAGAATATCCACAAGGAAACAAAATCCAGTTGAAAGGTATAGCCCACCCAATTTCCATTGTGTATTTGCTTTGTTGAGTATTGAAGATGAACCTAGATCCTACAGGGAGGATCTTTCTTCAGAAGAAAGCGAGTCTTGGATGCAGGCCATGCATGAGGAGATGATGGCTCTAGATAGTTGTGATACCTAGGATCTTGTGATTTTTCCCAAAGGAAGGAAGTCCATTGGTTGCAGTGGGCATTTAAAAATAAATTTGGAGTAGATGGTCAGTTAGAGCAGTACAAGGCTATATTAGTGGCCAAGGGCTAATCCTAGAGAGAAGGAGTTGATTTTAGTGAAATTTTCTCTCATGTTGCTAAGTTAACTTCTATTAGATTCCTATTATCTATTGTTGCTGCTTATGATTTTTAAATAGAGAAAATGGATGTTAAAACTGATTTCTTGCATGGGTATCTTGAGGAAGAAATTTATATGTGATAGCGTGATGGTTTTGTTGTGAAAGGAAAAGAACACTTGGTTTGCAGGTTAAAGAGATCTTTGTATGGTGTGAAAAAATCACCTAGAATGTGGTACCAAAAGTTTGATACCTTTGCATTAAAGTTGGGTTTTTTTAGAAGTGAGGAGGATCATTGTGTTAACAATAAGATTATTGATGATCAAATGCTAATCATTGTCTTGTATGTTGATGGCATGTTTTTTATGGGTAACAACAAGGTGTTGATTAAGGAGCTTAAGACTTAGCTTTCTGGCACATTTGATATGAAGGATTTGGGGGTTGTAAAATATATTCTTGGGATGGAGATCAATATGGACCAGGTTCATAGAAAGCTTTGGTTAAGTCAAAGTATGTTGTTGCTATTTTGTAGAGGTTTAATATGAATGGATATAAACCAATAAATATTCCATTCCAGTTGGTACTAATTTGAGTTTAGACTTGTGTCCTAGTTTTGATGATGATGTTGAAGATATGTCTAATGTTCCTTATGCTAGTGTCATCAAAATTTTAATGCATGCAATGGTTTGCACTAGAGAAAATATAGCCCAAGCAATGGGAGTTTTGAGTAGGTTTATGTCTAACCATGGTAAAGAGCATTGGATTTTTGTTAAGAGGGTGTTTAGATATTTTTGTGGTACTTTTTATTACTATTTGGTTTATCAAGGTACTGATGATGTGGATAATTCATTATAAATACATGGTTTTGTTGATGCTGATTGGGCAAGTGACTTGGATAGTTGAAGGTCCACTAGTGGTGATGTTTTTACTTTATTTGGAGGTGTGGTGAGTTGGATGAGTAAGAGATGGCCTACAATTTCATTATCCACCTCAAGGTAAAGTATATGGAAGCTACAAATGCTATTAAGGAGGTGGTTTGGTTATAGAGACTTGGTAATGGTATTGGTTTTGATTGCATGGCATTGAGGATTGGATGTGACAGTCAATGTGTTGTGTGTTTAGTGTAACACACTAACCCTTCAATGAAGTACAAATTCCTAAGTTTTCACCTTGCGAGTAAATAAACTATGTAACAATCCATTGCAATAAAAAAAATTATTTTCTTTATTGAGAATATACAAATAAAGATGCATAACATAATACAATAAGGATTCCATTTCATTACAATAATTTCATAAGTTACAATCTTACAAGAATGCATACATTTATATACATAGCTCAATGAGCTTTAGAAAAACTATCTTAAAGATGGTCTAGGATCCTTCCTTTCAAATCTTGGTTCTTTTGTCACCTGTTGTGGAGGAGAAGCATCACTCAAGCACTTTTCCACCAACCAAGGACTCTTAATGTAGTCTCCTACACATCTATCATTCGATAGATGAACCTTCTCTTTGATGAAGAGATTGGTAGAGTAACTGAATAACAACAACTAACTGAGCATAGCATTGTGTCTTACATAACTAGAAATTGTAATCCCACAATATGGAACTAGCATGTAATACTGGATCACGATGAACTGACAGTGGAGCTAGAGGCAGTCAGACTACTTTGGACAAAGTGTTCTCAAATGGTAATTCGAATGAAGGTCATCTATCACATACACTACTTAGGGTCAATTTTACTTAAGGCCATCTTAAACTACACATAGGTATTTCCTTCAATGGATAATCTATCACCCTAGAGATAACCTATCACCATTTTACATACTTGGAATAAACCTACTTAACAAGTAGGTACACAAGTTCCCTCCCATACTGGATAATCAATCCTAGGAGTAAAATCAAGTTATTCTAGTTAAATCAGTAACCTAGCTAAGAGTAACTCATATGCCACTCTAGTTTAATCATATCTAGTATCTAATACCTATGATAAAAACCAACCTCCTATTATGAAGTACATGCAAACACATCATAAAAACAACATAAAAGCTTCTATTTCCTTTTCAAAGACATTCTAGATTTCCTAAATGCAAGTATTCATAAAAGACAATTCAAGCATGCATGGATACCAATTCATTCATAAATAAAATAACAAGAAGAATATCCTCATGCCTGTTATCGCTTATCCAATCAAATGATAGCAATGTAGCTTCTCCAAATAGCAACAAGCTTGATAATAGCTTCACAATGAACCTGTAACACTCAATTTGATAGATTACTTCACTTAGATCCACTCAATTCTAATATAAATGAAATCTCTCTCTCACTCAAATAAAACATAGTAAAAGCTGAAAATAATGAAGGGTAAAAATTCTTGCAAGAATGCATCCTCAAAAAATGATCAAGCATCACTATTTATACAACTATTTGGTAACTACCCAACCTATAGTTTAGGAATGAGTTCTGATAGAAATGACCATGCACAACAACACATATATCTCAACAAAAAAGGTGGAAAATATGTAAGCTCATACTCAACAAAAACATCTACAGATCGACCTTGCTTGATCAACAACAAACTGAGACTTATTCAAATCTACACATGGATAATTTCAATTATTTCCAACAATGGACATCTATAGGAATAAGGAATAAAAGGTAGTTCCAAAGCCTCAATTTTTTTTGAAAGTTGGCATGGTTTCCATTCAGTTATAAATATTCAATAACCAATTTGTGACACCATGCTTTCATCGACTTAGTCTGGGTGCGAGTCGATTCAAATTTTATTCACTTTGACAAAGTTGTTGACCAGTTACTCATGTAATTAACAGATGTTGGTTCAAGCTCAAAGACATGGCACTTTAAGTTTTACCAAGTCAAAGATGTTCTTACAATAGGCATCGACTAAGTCTACACCATGCATCGA